>CABHPQ010139244.1:0-42544 GCA_902168405.1 Peromyscus aztecus
CACAGGAATCTGGCTTAAGCATCTTACACACACAGTATTCCAGCTCAGTAACTGCATAAGGACTTTCTCCCTTTCCATGAAAAATTTCCCTGGAACCTCACCCCAAACACTGTTGGCAGGAAAAACACCTGTACCAGATCTCTTGTGCAACCCTAGAGCGCCTGGTAACTTTTATCTTATTGGATTTTACTCCTGTTCCAGACATCTTCAGAGTTACCTCATTTATCTTACATCCCAAATGAGAAAGGGGAAAACTTTATTAGCAACCCTTTGAGTATAACTTGATAGCCACTGATGGAGCCCATGCCTACACTTGGGTGTGTCTTTCTTCTGAGTGCCTATATTAAAATATGTTTTAAAATTCTCCGCTTTACTATGCTGGCTAGTTCTGAAATTATTTTCAGCATCAAAGCCATGAATTTCAGTTTGGCCTGAGTTGAGGATCTCTAAAAGTCTGGCACTCCTTAAGCTGCTGAGGGTGACAGTGTGGAGCTATGACCCCGATGATAGGGTCATAGAGCAGGTATGGCTCCACAGCCAGCCTAACTCACTGCCCGAGAGTTCTTTTGTTCAATTTTGATAGAAATCCTAACCAGGCCGAGTGCAGCTGCACTGGTGTTAACAGTCTGGGCTCTTAGTGTCAGCTCTCTCTAAAGCTCTCATAGCAGTTAAGGGTTAGCACCCTTCTCTGCAGCTTTTCTTAGAACTCGGCAGCTCTCTGGCTGCTTGCTGTTCTCAGGAGGTAGCAGCCCTTATTGTTACCAGCTCTCGGCATAATTCACTCAGCCTGTTCACTAGAATTTTGTTATAAGTAAGTAAAGTAAGACCACCAGAAAGAGGTGCTGTTAGGACTTGTGCTTCATAACAGTGGGCAGCACACTGGGTGGAGGCTTATCCAGACGGGCTGAAGGGAAAGGGAAGAGAGCTGCCTGTGCAGACAACAAGGGAAGCCATGGGTATGCATGCAGTTCCCTTCCAGCTGCTGGAGGGAGTCTCCCAGCATAGGGGTGCCAGTCTTCATAGGCATTCTGGGCCTGGCGCTGGCTGGCACTGTTATGAGTACACAGTGGGAGCATGCAGAGTGGCTATAAAGGTAGGGGAGGGTGTCATTAGGGAAAGTTTCAGGGCATCTGAAGCTGATGCAGCCATGGTGAAGTCTCCTGAACCAGTCACAGGGCATCAGATGTAGCCAAGGTCTTGAGCAGTCTTCTGGAATAGCTGGAAGGCATATCTAGCAGCCAGCACTGTAGCTAACTAAGCCTTGAGGAAAGGAGAGTCAGGCTACCCTATCCGTGTAGCTTCTACTACCAAAGATGAAGAAGAAGAAAACAAAGTGTATACCTTGGGGAAGGGTGGGATACTATTCTGTCTCATTGCCACTTTGTATAAATATCTAGCTTATGTTAACAATGTAGGTAGTTTTTATGGAACATCTATATACAGACATTCTGCCAATGCCACATGTGACTATAAAGCCTAGAGAGATGTGAGAGGAAGGTACTGACTTTTGTAACAAAGTTGGTTTTCATTGTGAAATAAAAAGATTTTGTTTGGATGGCTCAGTGAGTAAGAGCAGTGGCTGCTCTTCCAGGGGTCATGAGTTCAATTCCCAGCAACCACATGGTAGCTCACAAACATCTATAATGGGATCTGTTGCCCTCTTCTGTCTGATGCCCTCTTCTGTCATGCAGGCATACATGCAAATAGAGCACTCATATACATGAAATACATAAATAAAACAATTTTGTTTGTATCTATCATAACACGAAATTATAAACTAGCATATAGCCTAACTAGGGACATGGAAATTAAAAATGAAAATCATACAAAAGAGGACCCAGGATAGTAATAAGTGCATAAGCTATGAACTTTAAATTAAATTTGTAGTGGAAGTAGTGCTGGATCAACGCAAGAATGTTTAGGAACCAGCTGTGAATGGACAGGGTTGAAGGTATCCATCTCCCAGGCAAGCAGCTCACGTAAAAGCCATGCATCTGGACAGAGTGTGGAGATTAAGGCAGCAACAGTGAGGCTTGTGCTCTAGAGCAGAGGGGAACGCTCCTCACTCGGCCTTTCCCCCCATAGCTTGGCTTCTCTTCTTTTTCCACAAACCCATCCCGACATACAATACAGCACCCTCTCTCCCATTTGAATGCATTTTTTTATAGTGTCACATTTAAAAGTTTTGTGTCATGACATTCAATACCCTTTACAGACTGCACACACCTCCCTTTCCATCTCTAGCCAGCTCCACAGTCACACAACACAGACCCTTTACTGTAGGTTTGCTCTGCTCCTTACAGAAGCTACTAATCACAGTTTTGGGGACTGGGGATGTGGCTAGTCTTAATTTGAGATATGCTGTAAGTATAGGATTTTGAAGACTGTAAAAAATTTTAAGATAATTTAATATTTCAATATACTCCATGATAAGGTGATAACAATTTATGTCTGTCTCTTTGGTAAAATATATTCATAAATTTGAATTAATTTTTTCAACTTTAAAACTGTAGCTACTGGGGCTGGTGACATGGCTCAGTAGATAAAGCACTTGTCATGCAAACATGAGGACCAGGGTTCAGATCCCTAACACCCAAACAAAAGCTAGGTGAGGCAGCCTGCTTCTAACCTCAGAACTCGGGAGGCAGAACTCTCTGGGGCCATCTGGCTAGACATAATAGCTGAACCAATGATCTCTGAGTTCATCAAGAGACCCTGGCTCAGTCAATCAAAGGGGAGGGCAATCAAGGAAGACACCTGACATCAGTCTCTTGCTCCTACAAGTACGTGTATACAGGGGAACACACACCTCACCTTGAGTGCATCCTCACACGTGCAAGCATGCATACACATCCCCACATACCACACACACACACACACACACACACACACACACACACACACACACAAAATGTAGCTTTAGGAACTGGGGAGATAATCTCAGTCAGTTAAAAGTGATTGCCATGCAAAAATGAGGACTTGAGTTTGATCCCCAGACCTAGCTAAAAAGCTGGACATGGTGGCAAGCACTTGTAATCCCAGGGCTGGGAAGACAGAGACAAAAGGAACCCTGAGCTCTCTGGCCAGCTAGCCCAGCCTAATCAGAGATCTCCAGATCCTAGTAAGTTTCTTTATCTCAAAAGATAAGGTAGACAGATCTTGAAGATAAACGCAAGACTGACTGCTGGCTTACACGCACGCACGCACGCACGCCTACTAGAAAATACATAACAACATGCACAACTCACATTCTACTTCAACTGTACAGCTCTGTTATAAATACAATTGATTATTACTGAGCACTCCAACCCTTTCTTCCCTCTAAGTTTGTATCTACTTTTGTTTTTTTTGTCTCAGAGTGTTGACTCCTAGCCTCTCTTACTGGTTAATTATGCTTAAAATTTGAATCAAAGTGATGCCTGTCCTAAATCCATTCTTTTCTTCTGGGCAGACATCTGTCATTTCCCCAACCATTGTAATTTATAAGCTGCTCTTGGCTTTTTACATCATTTAATAGTTGATTATCATCTCTCTCCATAGTTATGAGCACTATAGGTCTAGAATGTGTTCTGCTTTCTATTTCTAGTACTCTATGAATTATCAGGTCATCAGAATGGATACACAGAATCTTCTGGTGAATAAGCAAATGTGGAAACTATTGTAAGGCGTATGTGATTGATTGACACATCAGATACTAAGAAAATAATTGTTTTGTTGTCATCTATAGGTGAAAATCCACTTAACTCTTCAGATACAGTGAGGCATGATGATGACGGTAATTCTGCAGGATCCAGCCTCTCTCTCTCCTGTCTCTTTCTACCATGTGGGTCCTGAAGGATGGACATAGGATGTCAGGCTTGGCTGCAAGCATCTGGACCAGCTCTGTCATCTAATTGGCCTTTCTTTCGGATATCTGTTGTGAGCACTCTTATACTGTGTTATTTTGTTTGAGACAGGGTCTCACTATGTAGCCCAACCTGGTCTCTTAACTCAAAATCTTCTTGCCTCAGCCCCCCCCCCCCAGCTGGGATTATGAGTAAGCACATTTTCTTTATAAAAGAAGCTGCCAAGGATGGCCGTTGACCTCTTGGTGTCCATCCTGTCAGACTTGTCTTCCCGGGAATAGAACCTGTGCACTGTTGCTGGTTGGGTGGTGAAGGCTGCTGAAAATCTTAAGTCAATTAGAGGTTCAACAGCAACCAAAACTTCAGGACAGCTGTCACCCACACCGCTTCAATGGGTAGTCATGTTTGCAGCTGTTATAATTATGTTCATCACAACTGATTCATGGGTGTCACGTTTCAGTTGTTCTAATTAGATATATCACAACTGATGAGGAAACTTCACCTCCCAATGAGCTGTGGCTACTTGAAAGAGACCTTCCTAGCCACAGAAATCATTGTACCTGCCCTGGATTTGGGATTTGTCCTGGAAGACTCTAATGCACTCATGTACTCTGAACATCCTGATAGAGTTGTGAGTGTCACCCCTTTGGTGGTCCTACTCTTGACTATGGAGATGGCCATGACAATATCAGATGGCATTAAGAAGATTCCACTCGCCTCTGCTGCTCTAGATGGCCACACTCACTGCTACTCCTAACTTTGAAACAGCTGCCCTAACTCAGGTAGGAATGAAGCCCCTCTCGTACCCATGCCCGCTAGTATACTTGTGCAACTAGGTATGCAAAAATATCTTGTTCTTCACAGGAAGCCATCATTGATTTGTTTTATTAGTTGAGGTTATTTTCACAGTTAATCCTGGGTAGTGAACTGTTAGTGGTAGAGGTGTGCATTTTACAGTGTCAATCAGTGGCTGTATGACTTAACTGGGTGACTACATTTTAGAGGGTTTTGTCTGAGATGAAGCATGGGTTAGTAAGGACTAGAGTGGAGAAAAGTGGATGTATTGACACAGGGTATAAGTTGGAGTTGGGGTTGCAGATAATGGAGAAGGCTGCTTGAAGGCTGTGTGACTTTCTCTGACATGGTAGATAGCGGCTTTATTTTTTATTCAGTCTCACATTCAACAGTGTGTGGTGCTTTCCAGGACCAGCTGCTTTCCCGGTACATATAATGTGATGTAAGGCTTAAGAGAATGGGCTTTGGCATCAGATCATCTACCAGCCTCAGTGAGCAAAGTATAAAAGCTTATTATTCTTTTTGGACATAAGCAAAAACCAGTAAAAACAAATCGCTATGAGAACTGGAGCAAAATAAGTCACAACCACCAAAATTACCTTCCTTCTAAAAAAGTAGTGATAAATGGAAACAAAGACCTTAAGCGAATTATGAAAGACAGTGTATCTGTTAGTACTTTTTGTATGGCAAGGAGTTGGGTTAGTGACCATCTTGAGCAAGCCAACAGTCATAAATTCTAAGCTGGGTTACAGGAGCATGTATGTGGCTTGGAAAGGTGTGGGCAAAGTAAATTTCTGGTCTGCAGAAAGCTCAGAATTTTAACATACGTCCACTCCTTAACTTTTCAGCAACTACTTTCCAGATACTTCTTTTGCATCACTATGTAGACAGCCTGGCTTGGAACTCACAAAGATCCTTGTGCCTCAGCTCAGTTGTAATAGGATTAAAGGTGTGCACTACCACAGTCGACCACATACGGTTTTCATTAAAAGACAGTCTATGGGGTGTGGTTTGTAAGAGGCAAAGCCTTGTTTTCAAGTATAAAGCTCATCCATCGTCTCCTTTCCATCTTTCGTTGTCAACTGTGGGCGCCAAGGATGAGACAAGGATACGGCACGATTCAAGAAGACGCTCAGGAAATCAGAGACCTATTAGTTTACCGCCAGTCCGCCGGTTTGCAAGAAGAAGGTGTGCGCAGGCGTACTGGGAACGGCCGCGGGGCATGCTGGGCCTGCGACCTCGGCCGGTTGCTAGGAGGCGGGGACGCCTGCCTGCTGGGGAGCCGCGTCGCTGTAGGCCCAAGCTGGCCAGTGGAGTTTGTCTTCCAGTTTGTCTTCCCTGGGTGCCCCGCGCTTGCTGGGCCGAAGACACGCGGCTGCTCCGGCCTCGAGGAGCCATGGAGCCTGGGAAGGTCGGTGTGCCGCGGGCTCCGGCCCGTGCCCGTGTTCCCCCACTCTCCCGCAGCACTGGGGAGACCTCGTTCCTTCCTTGGCCTGAACTGAGGAGAGAGCTGGAGACGGAGTTTGGGTCCAGGGCTTAGCTTTGCAGACGCTTCTCCCTTGTCTGCTCCAGGTGCGGTTTATGGAGGAGTTTCTGAACTCACCCAGAGGCATGGCTGAGAATCAACTTAAGGAAGGCATAGGACTCCTGGTCTTGAGGCACCCCTTATGGGGACTGATCATCTTTATAGATAGTTTAAAACAGAACAAAACAAAAAAACAAAACAGGCTGAAAGGTGCAATATTTGAGTCTACAGTAGATACAGTTGTTGATTTTTAACTTTTGTAGGCCATTTGTATTAAGAAATCCTTGTCTATAGGTTTTCTGGTTTGGTGGAATACAAATTTTTAAAGTGTATCCTCATGATCCTATCAATTACCAATGATAAATCTTATGGATTACCTCAGTGTCTGTTATAATGGATCTCCTTTCATGTCTGCTTTAATGAATTTGGACCTTCTTCCATCTTTTGGCTTGCTGGGTAAAAGTTTGTCCATTTTTTTTTTTAAATCAAAGAACCAGCTCTAAGTTTTATTGATTCTTTATATTATTTTTTGTTGTTACCGTTTCATTGATTCCAGTCCCGAGTTTGGTTATTTCTTGCCATCTACTCTTTTGGGGGTTTTATTTTTTCTTGTTTTCCTAGAGCCATCAGGTGTATCAGGAAGTTACCAATATAAAATCTCTCCAGTTTTTTGATGGAAGCACTTGGTGCTATGAACTTGCCTCATAGGACTATGTTCATTGTGTCCCTTAGGTTTGGGTATGTGGTAATTTCATTTGCATTCAATTCTAAAAAGTTTTTAATTTCCTTTTGACTGAATTTTCATTCAGCAGTGAGCTGTGCAGTGTCTATGAAGTTTGTGTGCTTTCTGTCATTCCTGTTGTCGATGTCCAGCTTTAATCCACGGTGGTCAGGCAGGATGCAGGGTGTTATTTCAGTTTTCTTGTATGTGTTGAGACTTGCTTTGTGTTCTAATATGTGGTCAGTTTTGGAGAAAGTTCCATGAGCTGCTGAGAAGAAAGTATATTCTTTAGTGTGTGGGTGGACTGTTCTATTGATGTCTGTTATGTCCATTGACTTATGGCTTCTCTGTTTAGCTTGTGTCTGGATGAGCTGTCTGTTGATGGGAGTGGAGTACTGAGGTCACCCACTATTACTGTGTGAAGGTCAATATGTGATTTTAGCTGTAATAGTGTTTTTTTCATGAATTTGGGTGCCCTTGGTTCGGTGCATAAAAGTTTAGAATTGTAATATTCTCTTGGAGTTTTCCTTTGATGAGTATGTGGTGTCCTTCCCCATCTCTTCTGAAGTCTTGAAGTCTATTTTGTCACATATTAAAGTGGCTACACCAGCTTGTTTCTTGGCTTCATTTGCTTGGAATACCCTTTTCCATCCTTTTACTCTGAGGTGATACCTGTCCTTCAGGGTGAGGTGTATTTCTTAGATGCAGCAGAAATATGTACCCTGTTTTCTCATCCAGTCTGCTAGTCTGTGTCTTTTTATTGGGGGATTGAGACTATTGATCTGGGGAGTTATTAATGAGCAGTGTTTATTCCTGTTATTTCTGTTGTTGTTGTTGTCATGGGGCTGCCCCCCCACCCCCACTTTTTGATTTACTGTACTGGGATTGTTTAATTCGTGTGTGTAGTCTAGCAGTTCTCAACCTGTGTGTCGCAACCTCTTTGGGGTTTGCATATCAGATATCCTGTATGTCAGATATTTACATCATAATTCATAAGAGTAGAAAAATTACAGTTATGAAGTAGCAACTAAATAATTTCATGGCTGGGGGTCACCACAGCATGAGGAACTGTATTAAAGGGTCACAGCGTTAGGAAGGTTGGGAACCTCTGGTGTCATCAACCTTCTCTTCAGTCTCTAGTTTTCCTTTAGTGCCTTCTGGAGAGCTGGGTTGGTGGACAGCTAATTTTTTTGCATCATGACATGTTTTTCTTTCTCAATGGATTGTGATTGATAGTTTTGATGGGTAGCGTAGTTTGGGCTGGCACCTGTGGTCTCTCAGAGCTTGCCTAGGTCCTTTCTGGCTTTTAAAATCTCCATTGAAAAGTCAGGTGTTACTCCAATGGGCCCGTCTTTATATGTGACTTGGTCTTTTTCCCTGGTCACATTTAATATTTGTTCTTTGTTCTGTACATTTAGTGTTTTGATTATTATGTGTTGTGGGCAGTTTCTTTTTTTGGGAAGATCTAAGGGGACAGTGGTTCTTCACCAAGAGCTGAAGCCCTAGGGAATGGAGGTGAGCCGGGAGGAGGGCTCATCAGGCTTTTAAACGTGAGTTCTGAGAGTAAGGGCTTAGTTCCTTATACTTTGTTTTGTTTTGCTTGAGACAGGGTTTCTCTGTGCAGCCTTGGCTGACCTGGAACTCCCTCTGTAGACCAGGTTGGCCTCAACTCAGAGATCCTCTTGCCTCTGCCTCCATAGTACTGGGATTAAAGGCTTGTGCCACCATGCCTGGCAGTTCCTCCCACTTTTGAGGCAAATCCTTTACCAGTTGAACCACTTCTCTAGCCCCCATTACTTTTCTTGACAGGTTTATGAGGTTTAAATAGTGTCTTTGACTCAGCATAGCACCTGATGTACGTTAAATGATAAATGAAAATTTTGTCAATCTGTTCTTACCTACTGTTTTCTATTTTTGTATACAAAAAAAATCACCTTAATGTAACTGTTAGAACATCAGTGATCTTTTTTAAATTTTGCTCCTGTATTCTGTGGATTTGGAATTGGAGAACACACACAACTCTGATGGCTTAATTCTGCTCCTCTAACGTCTGGGGTCTCAAATAGGCAGATGCAGGTTTGGGGCTTGTACATGGTGACTCATTGGGTGGATGCTCTCACATTCTGGCCTCTGAGCTGATGCTGTGCGGCCTTTGCTATGCCTAAATTGGAACATCTACATATGGCCTTTCTTCTGTAATGCTACTTCCCTTCTTTACAGCTGAGCTCCTGTACCAGGTAGCCTGAGGAAGGCCAAGTGGGAGCCACGCTCCTTGGCAGTCACACTGCGTCCTTCTGGCCTGTGAAGGGCCAGCCACAGCAGAAGGGGCAGAAGTCCCTCACTCCGCCCTATGCTCGGTATCTGGGATGAGAGAGTTTATTGTGGCCTATCAGAAAAATGTTTCTGGCATTTTTTTTGTTTAAATTAAGAAATTATATGTATGGATGTTTTGCCTGCCTGTATGTCCGTAAACTTGCCTGTTTTCTGAGGAGACCAGAAGATGGAGTGAGATCACCTGGAACTGTAGACAGTTGTGAGCTGCTGTGTGGGTGATGGGGCTTGAACACAGGTTCTCTAGAAAGCAGCCAGTGCTCTTAACTGCTGAGCCATCTTCCTAGTCCATGTCTGACATGTGCTCACAAAGTGCTTTCTAGATCTGATCTTTAACTGCCATCTTAATGTTTCCTCTTTTATTTGATATGACTTAGTATTTTTTTAAGTAGCTAAATGAATGTGTCCTATAATAATTATGGTTCACTTTAGACTAGTGAATAATTTAAACAAATCTATATTTGTATCTTTTTTTGTTTTCTTTTGAGACAGAGTATCCTTATGTATCTGAGGCTGGTCTCAAACTCTCCATCCTCCTGCCTTGGCCATGTAGGTTCTGGGGTTCCAGGTGTGGCCCCATTCTTGGCCTCTATTGGATCATCTTTCATTTCAGTAGGAGAGCAAGTATTTTCTAGTTAATTATTTTTGATACAAATAGCATAATGAAAACAAAAAATTGTTATTTTAATTTTTTTTCACCTAGAATCTCCTAATACAGCCTAAGACGGCTTGGAACTTAGATTCTTCCTGCCTCGACTTCCTGAGTGCTAGGATGTGGCTATGTGCACCATGCCTGACTTGATAATTCCAACTTTGTGCTTTGCTTTTTAGAGAAGAACCAAAGATGATACTTGGAAAGCAGATGAACTCAGAAGACACCTTAAGGTAATATATTTTAAAGACTTATTTGGGATTCACATGGAACCTTCATGGGCTTCTGGACAGTGTGACCAGGCTTACAACCTTGCATAGCTTTGATTACAAGGAGTTCATTTCAGAGGCCTTTTTGACTGAAAGATGAAGCCAGGTGTTTAATACTTCTGGAACTATTATGAGTTATGGTTCTGTAAGAGTTATGGTTCTGCTCTGGGGCTGAGGTGTTCTGTTTGTTAGCCCAGTCTGGTAGCCCCACCAGCTTGAGTTTTGTGATTGAGATTTAGTCCTTCAGAAAGTTTCATAATAGAGGCTTAATTAATTAATTAATTAATTTTAAACAGGGCTCACTCTGTAGTCCAGGCTGGCTTTGAATAGAAGTGGCTGTGATCTTCCTGTCCCATTCTCCTGAGTGTTGGGATTACATGTGCCGCCCATGTCTGGCTTTGTTGTTATTGTTGTTGACACAGGGTCTCACTATGTAACCCTGCCTGGCAAGGAACTTATACAAACTAGACTGGCCTCGAATTCCCAGAGATCCACTTGCTTCTGCCTCATGAGTGCTGTGATTAAAGGTGTGTGCACCATGCCCAGCTAGCTGTATTCTTTATGTGGTAACCAAGTGGTTCTTGCCTCAACAACTTTAAAACACAACTTAATCATCTCTTTCTACTATAGGTTGTATTTTACTGATGGCATTTCATGTTTAATTTGTCAATAAACATGAACATCTCTGATACACGGGGTGATTGCTAGTTAGCATATTTGTAGAAGTGCTAAGTAGGACTCCAGTTAGTATTTTAAGAATATTCACATTCAGCTCCACCTCCCCATCTTGCTGAACTGAGAAAACAGCTGCAGCCAGTGATTTTTAAAAAGCGTTTTAGATGCGTCTTTCTGTCCAGATAGTGGAAGTCAATGCTCATGTACTTTCATGGTCAAAGAAGATCTTCCTTGTGTTGTTTTAGGCTGTACAATCAGGTAGCCCCAAGGAAGAAAAGAAACTCAGAGAAAAGAAGTTGCACAAGGAGTCAGAACTGGGCCTTTTGGAATACAGAGAACACAAGAGCAGGGACCCAGACCGAGAGGCCCGACACAAGGAGAAGATCGCTGAGAGAGACCTTCACACCTCCACAGAACACCTTCGTGGGGAGAGAGACCGGGAGAGGCACAAGGAGAGGAGGAAAGAGGTGAAAGACCGTGAGAAAGACAAGCTGAGAGAGAGATATCGAGAGCAAGATACAGAGAAGCCTCATAGTCGAGGCAAAGACAGAGAGAGAGAGAAAGACAGAAGAGCCAGGAAAGAAGAGCTCAGGCAGACTGTTGCCTACCATGACCTCCTGGGGCGAGAGGCGCGTGGCCGGCAGATGCTGGAGAGAGTGGAAAAGAAGGTCCACGCAGGTGGGTCTCTGCATTAGGGATTCACCCTAGCTGCTTGTTACTTAGCTATATTTATTTCGCTCCATTTATTCATTGACTGATTGTGTGCATGCCTTCCACATTGCTGAGATGGGGGTCTCTTTCTGCACATTATGTACTTTAGGCTAGCTGACCTGAGAGGTTCTGGCTGGTTCTCCTCTCTCCACCTCCCCTCCTGCTATAGGAATTCTGGAATGACAGCTGTGTGCAACTGCATCCGGCTTCTACATGGGTTCTGGGGTTCTTCAGACTCGATTGGTGTGTGTTTTCACTCGCTAAGCCCCTTTCTTGGCCTGTATTTTGCTTAAAAGTTTTCACTGTTTGAAGCATTTCCCCTTTCAGTTCATCATTGGTTTTCTGTCAGGTTTCCATGGATGCTTTAACTTTAGACCTGAAGTTGCCGGTTCCTATTCTCTGTTTGTTACTATGAATTTTTTTTTTTTTTAAATTCAGTCAGTAGAGAACCATTTTCATAGTGTTTACTAGTGTTTTTACTTTTGAAACTCTTTTCTTGATTTATTACCTCAATAAATCTTAGTCTCTGTGGATAAGCAAAAATAAAGTACTTTAATAAAAGTATTCCACCAAAATGTTAGTTTTATTGCAGTGTTGGGGATCTAGGGATCAAACCAAGGTGGTTGTATATGGTAGGCAAGGACTCTACCACTGAGCTAAAGCCCCGCCCTTTGGATTTTCTTAATTGTAAGCTAATGCTGCTTTTCAGTGGTAGCTGGTTTTTCTGTATTGGGTAGTCCTCTGGACATTAGCAATACCTGGGTGATTCGTGAGCCTCACCTGTGGCTTCGCTTGCAGCTTGTGCGGAGCCCTGTTTCCCCACTTCCAGGGGAGCACAGACTCGGTCCAGGGGAACCAGCTTGTCTCAGTAACAAATCGGGAGAGGAGAAGAATTGTATCTGTTCCTAGCCTGCCATATTCAGCTTCTACTTTACGTTTAGATTCTAGCACTTGTTACTCTTGAGTTTTGAGAACATGTCTTAGTTGAAGAATGTTAAAATGCAAATAATGAACATATGTACAATCGTGAAGTGTACAGCAGCATTATCAGGTGGCCTTTTTGATAAGGTAAAGTTTGGGAATATTAAAAATATGCTGTTGTATTTTTTAGCAAGTAAAGTACGAATTGAGGAGAGAGAAAGGAGAGATGAAGATTCTGAAAGAGGAGATGAAGACAGAGAAAGAAGATACCGAGAAAGAAAGGTACACAGGGCCGAGCCTGAGCGCAGGCTTTCTATCTGACCAGCAGAGCATTTGGGAACGTTTTGGTAATCTGATTAAGAAGGGAATGAAACTTCTGTCATTTTCTTTTTTAAAAATCCATATTCAACTTCTAATTGACATGTAATAGTTGTACATATTTATAGGGGACAGTGTGACATTTCAATATGTACACATAATGTTTAATCTCCATAATAGGGTGATTGGCATGTCTATCACCTAAGATATTTTGTCTTAGTTAGGGTTACTGTTGCTGTGATGAAACACCATGACCAAAAGCAATGTGGGGAGGAAAGGGTTTGTCTGGCTTACACTTCCACATGTAGTCCATCATCAAAGGAATTCAGGACAGGAACTCAAACAGGCCTGGAACCTGGAGGCAGGAACTTGATGCAAAGGCATTGGAGGGGTGTTGTTTACTAACTTACTACTCATGACTTGCTCAGCCTGCTTTCTTATAGAACCCAGGACCGCCAGTGCAGGGATGTCACCACCCACAATGGGCTGGGCCCTCCTCCATCAATCACTAAGAAGAAAATGCCTTATAGTCAGATCTTGTGGAGGCATTTTCTCAATTGAGATTCTTTCCTTTCAGATGACACCACCTTGTGTCAAGTGGATATAAAATTAGCCAGAATACATACCACTTTTTTCTTTTTTAATCCTGGGCTAAAGAACATTGGAAGGGTGTAGACGAAATTCTAAACAGTCTTATTATATAAGAAACACAGAACCAAATACAGAGTTAATAGCCAAAGAGATCAGAGCAAGAGCCACAAGTAGCTTTAGCTTACCATTAGCAGTAGCTTCCCCAGAGAGAGCGTCTTCCTGTCTGACTTGTGTTTGTATCACCTTTCTGTCCTACCTTCTCATTGGCTCTGAACCCAACCACATGACTTCCTCGTCACTGCCTGTCTATACAGACCTCCAGGTCTCTATGGTTCATACTGGGATTAAAGGCTCATGTCACCACGCTTGGCTGTGTCCTTGACCACACAGAGGCTCTGCCTGCCATGTGATCAGATTAAGGGCGTGTGCTACCACCGCCTGATTCTGGTTATGGCTCCCTATGTTACCTCTGATCTCCAGGCAGCTTTATTTATTAACATACAAATAAAATCACATTTCAGCACAAATAAAATACCGCCATAGAAGGGATTCCTCCTGTGCCTGATGTGGGTGTTTTCTTGTGGAAGTTAGCCACCCTTCCATTAATTACTACTTGTGTAACGCTTTCTAGTGGCAAGTCTTGGGCATACTTTAAAAGCTTAGCTCTTTGCTGTGCACTTATGATGCTATTTTTTTTTAATTTATTTGAGCAATCTTATAAGTAACTGCAAATTATGACATAGACAAGTCTGTCCTTTGGCAGACAGAATGCTTCACAAACTGTTTTCCTACTCCACAGTGATGTAAATAGTTGTCTGGGTTTTGTTGTGGGTCTATAAAGGTCCTTTAGGCTTAGCTTTTTAATTCCCATAGTTTGTTTTGACAAGTGATCTCAGGTACTGACCTGCCTTTAAGGCTGAGGAGCTCAGACAGAGCAGCCTAATTTCTCTAGAAATACTGTCCTAGTAGAGATAAACAGGGTGACTAGAGCTGAGGAGAACTGAGGAAGGAGCTTACGGAGACTCTTGAGTGTCCCCCAGTTGGTGAAAGGAACATAGAGAACCAAGGCGTGATGTAGGAGTGAGTGAGCGTAGTGACCCTTGGCTGGGCTGGATCGAGTCAGGCTTGCTCAGGGTCTGCCTTGAAGGCTCCGAGATGGAATCAGAGTTAGGATACCATCGCAATAACTGCCATCAGGAGTGACTCACTGAACTTCAGTGGTGGTGTTGGGATAAAGACCTGACCAAAAGATAACTCCTTGTCTGGGTGGGGATGAGGGACAGTTAAGGGAAGGTGGCATCCGTGTCACTGCATGGAGCAGCAGCAGCCTGCTGCAGGTGTTCTCCACAGGGACTGCCTTTCTACAGACGCCACGGAGACTTTGCAGCAGGGACTACAGGACTGCAGAGCTAAAGGTGAAGGAAAAATTAGGAATGTGGTGGAGCAGGAAAGAAGGCAGATTCTGTTTGGTTTGCTGTGTGTCTGCACTAGTTTTCTGTTACTATAGTAGTATATCCAAGGAAATCAATATATAAAACAGAAAGGTTGACTTCGATTCATGGTGTTGGAACTTTCAGCCCGTGACTGTTGTGGGCGGTGCCACGCTGTAGGACTGCCTGGTGGGGCAAAGCTACTCACATCCAGGTCAGGGGACAGAGAGCAGGAGGGAGGGGTAGGAAGAGATGAGGCCCAGAGCCCCTCCGCCTTCCCTTCCCGTGGCTGCCCCTCATGCAGGCCACGGTACCTCCCAGCAGTGACACCCTGGAGACCAAGCCTTAACACTGGGGTGCCCAGACCATCGTCCTGGGGAGTTTTGCATTTTGAATGTCAGAGAGGGCTTCTAGGCTTAGATGCTGTTGCTTTGTAGTGCTTGTTGTTGGTGTGGATGAGGATTGCTTTCCTTCCGGGACAGCGGATTGAGGATTTTAGGATACAGAACAGTGCCAGCCGTGTATTTTTTTTTTCCTGCTTCTTTCACCATAACACACATAGACAGTGCTTGTGACCCCTTTGCTCATGATTTCACTGTTGGTTTCCAAGCTGCAGTATGGAGACAGCAAAGAGAACCCTCTCAACTACTGGCTGTACAAAGAGGAGAGTGAGAAGAAGCACAGGAAGGCAAAAGATGCAGATCGGGAGCGGAAGCACCGGGACAGGAGCAGCACCAGGGAGAAGAGGGAGAAACACTCGAAAGAGAAGGGGAGCTCGCTCTCTGACAGGGAGACGGAGGAGAGACACCGAGAGAAGCGGCACAAGGAAGGGCTTCATCATGACGAGGAGAGGCGCCGAAGTCACTCAGACAAAAAAGAGAGATCCGCCAAGGAAGAGCACAAGAAGAGGGAAGCCAAGGTACCATTCTCCCCGGCCACCGCCTTTGTGGTCGTCCTGAGGCCACCGTGTAGCAAACGTTGCTCAGTGTAGCCTGGTAATGTTAGGACCTGCTGTCTGATATCCCGTCAGGTTTGGTCACTGGGACGAAACTCCTGACAAACCAGGGAAGGCGGACGGTTTATTGTGTCTCGTGTTTTCAGAGATTCATCCTGGTGGGGAGGAACTGCCTGGGCTGCAGCTTTCTAGGCCTCCAGCATATGTGACAATGCCACCCACATCAGGTGGCCTTTCCCTGGTTGAGCTGAACTCTCTGGACACATCTTCATGACACAGTCAGAGGTGTGCTTTGTGAATATTGTAGGAACTTCTCTATTTAATCAAGTTGACGTAGTTAACCATAAAATGGTTATGACATATGAAAATGTGACTGAAGTCAATACTTTGTAATCAATAGAGGGAGATTACTAATCTTTTAAAAAGTATGAACTCAAATCTTTTAGTTATGTGGTGAGTGTCCTGCCCCCCACCCCGCCAGATGTGAGGTCTCGCAGTGTTGTGCAGGCTGGTCTGGAGCTCGAGTGATCCTCCTGTCTGTCTTCCTCCTCCTCCTCCTCCTCCTCCTCCTCCTCCTCCTCCTCTTCTTCTTCCTCCTCCTCCTCTTTCTCCTCCTCTTTCTCCTCCTCCTCCTCCTCCTCCTTCTCCTCCTCCTCCTTCTTCTTCTTCTTTTTAAAGACAGGGTTTCTCTGTGTAGCTTTGGAGCCTGTCCTAGAACTAGCTCTGTAGAGCCGGTTGGCCTTGAACTCACAGAGATCCGCCTGCCTCTACCTCTGCCTCTTGAGTGCTGGGATCAAAGGTGTGTGCCACCACTGCCTGGCCTGCCTCTGTCTTCCAATCAGCATAAATTACTGGTGTTTGCCACAACCAGCTGTTAATGTACATTTAACAGAAAATTAAAAATCTGTCATTAAAACTTGAAATTTAACATTAGAAAGGTAGCTATTACTTTTAAAGGAGAAAGTGATCAAGTTACTTGTTCAATTTGAATCAGAATTGGTAAGCAGTTTACAAAAATGAATAAAACTGTGTAGCTGCTGATTGCACAGACTCTAGTTTCCTCCCGTATGCATTTACTTCATCATTCTGGTCCACGTTTTCTGGGACCCTCTGTGGCCACTTTTGTTCTCAGATACATACTTGAGCTGCTCTGTTTCTACAGAACTTAAACAATTGTCCTGTACCTGGTCACATGTATATTATATAATAGTCACTGTAGAATAAACATCCCTCAAACATTTATCATTTGTTTATGGTGAAAGCTTAAAGTCCTTTTAGTTTTTTAATGCGTGTAGTATGTTCTTACAAGGATATCTCTGACAATAATTCTAAGTTGTTATGTTTATAAATACTTTTAAATCAGTAGCACCACACAAGCCCTAGAAAACATGGGTTTCCAGCCTGTTTGCAATAGTTAAATTTATGATTGAATTTTTTGTTTCATGTTTGACTTTTGCTTCTAGGAACCTGAAAAGGAAGACCTCGATTTAGAGGCTACTGGGACTGAGGAATATCTGGCCAATTTTGAAGATGATTTTGAAGTATGTATAAAATTTAAATTTTTCTCAGTTTAACAATGTATTCTTAAAAATTAGTGCATGTGTAGTAATTTTTTTTTTCAAGACAGGGATTCTCTATGTAGTCCTGGCTGTCCTGGAACTTGCTCTGTAGACCAGGCTGGCCTTGAACTCAGAGTTCACCTGCCTCTGCCTCCCAAGTACTGGCATTAAAGGCGTACGCCACCACTGCCTGGCGCATGTGTAATAATTTAGTAGGCCTTATCTCTCTAGTCCACGTCGGTTAAGTTTTTATGTAGATCTGGTTATTACCTGTGCAAAGCTTACTATGTTCCCACCAGTGCTTGTCCTCACCGAGTTTGGTAATTAAAGAGTTTTATATTTAACCCCATTGTAAGTGCGCTGCATTCAAACACATCCGTGTGTGTGCATATTTCACTATATGTATGCACAACCCTTCACAATCTTAACACAAGGTTTATACATTATTAACATTTCTTAGTGTACATGGTTCTATATCATGTGGTTGGTTTCCAGAAGAACAAAGGCAGCAGTATATTGCAAATTTACAATCCAGCAACATTAAAATCTGCATTGTAAAATCTCCCTTAGCCATAATAAGGGTTTGCTTATTTTAAATTATAAACTGTGATGTTTTGTTGTATGTGAGTATTAACTCATTTGCTTTAAGGGTGTCAAACTCCTTGTTATTGTTTATAGGATTACGAAGATGACTTTGAGGTTTGTGATGGCGATGATGACAGCAATAATGAGCATGACTCTAGAGAAAAAGCCGAAGAACTTCCTCCAGCCCAGAAAAGGGAGATACAAGAAATTCAAAAGGCAATCAGTGCAGAGAATGAAAGGGTTGGAGAATTATCTTTGAAACTGTTTCAGAAACAAGGTCGAATGGAGTATGAGAAGGAGTCCTGGGCAGGTATGCACAGGGACACTTAAAACCGGGAAACGTGTTTCCCTGCGTCAGCCTTCTGAGTGCTAGGGTTGCAGGCGTATATCTGCATCGTCACAGTTTGTGAAGGTAGTTTCCACCTGGCTTCTTTCAGAAGAGCCTGGTTTCATTGCAGTTGAAGACTTGCTTCAGGGGGTGTCCTTCCTCCTAACCAGCTTCTTCACCTGCAGGCGAGGGGGACCCTTGCTGAGGCCTTCATAGACTAAGTGCTTTCTGAAGGGTTGGTTTGTTTTTATTTTGTGAGTGTCCTGCATATGTGCATACACGTCATACATGCGGAGGTCTGAAGAGGGCATCAGATCCTCTGAAACTGGGATTATAGACAGTTGAGAGCTGGACCCAAACCCAGGTCCTCACCAAGAGCAGCAAGGGCTGGAGCACTAAATGATCTCTAGTCCTCAAGTGCTTTCTGATACAACAGTTTGCCGTCAGCTTGAACACATTTTCTGTTCATGTTCTCCAACACAAGTCTAGTGCCTTGTCCCTCTTAATTAGGCTCACACCATGTACTGGTGTGGAAACTTCTGTAGGTTAAGATGCTGCAGCACATGTAGCATGAATTTCTTATTCATATTTTCATGGATGGAGGATTTGATTTTACTGTTGAATTCAGCAGCCTCGGGTTTTTTTTCTTTCCTTAAATTGAGGACATTCACCTTTTTATTTTAAGGAAGCTCTTTTAAAAATTTATTTGCTTGTGTGTGTGTGTGTGTGTGTGTGTGTGTGTGTGTGTGTGTGTGAGAGAGAGAGAGAGAGAGAGCGAGAGAGCGCATGTGCTTGTGATGGTGTTTATGTTGGGGTCAGAGGACAGCTTTCTAGAGTTGGTTCTCTCCTTCCATCTTGTGGGTTCTGGGGATCAACTCAGGTGGTCAGGCTTGTTGGTAAGTGACTTTATTTGCTATGCCATATGGTTGCCCTTGAGGAAGGTCCTAGTGGTACCTTTTTGGTAAATCCAGATTGCTATTCTTGTCCTTTTAGGGCACCTTTCAGGGTTCCCTGAGTGTTAGCCGTGTGATGCCAAGGGAGCTGAACTGATAACTGTGACTGAGTTGGGGGCAGGGAGCACCTACAGCCTGCCTATACCGAATGGAAGGACTATTCACATTCTAGATAATGCATTGTGAGAGTTCGTCAAGCTACCCAGAACAACATGCAAGGGAATGCTTACAACTGCTGGTTTTGGAATTACTCAGTTAATAATGTTGAGACCACAATTGACTGTAGGTAAATGGAGTCTTAGAAAGTGAAACCACAATTGAGAGTTTACTATATATCTTATTTTTTTTCAGACTACATAGGATAGGAACAGAAAACTATATTTTATACATACATTTGTAAATATTTCTAAAACTCTTACTGGTGTGATTTATCAATTTCAAGTAAAAAGTTATTGAGTGCGATTTTATATATGACTATAATTGTTTTACCTTTTTTTTTTTTACTTGAAGGAACTGTTTCATTGTCACAAAACAGCCTTTTTTCCTCTATGCAGATGCAAATGATTCCATTTCCAGAACCCCTGTTTGTGGAATTTTTGTGGATTTTGCGACAGCCTCACATCGCCAGAAGAGCCGGAGTCAGGCTCTCAAGCAGAAGTAGGTATATGAGGAACTAGACACAGGTGTGTGTGTGTGTACATGTGTGTCCTGCTGTAGATGAGATCCAGGTTCTTGTGCACTCTAGGTGAACATCCTCCCATGAGCTGACCTCAGCTGTAGCTTTGTGTTAGTGCCTTTTAATGTCCCTTTCCTCAGCATGGTCTTAAAGCTAGAGTTTCCCATGTTTCATTGTTGACTGTGTAGGTGAATTGTCTGGATATTGAACCCAGTATTTTGTTTATTAGGCAAGCACTCTACCTCTAAGCTATATCCCTAGCCTAGTCAGTTCTTTAATTAGTATTACAAGTCTCTTTGTGTTCATCTCTTATTCTGGTTACTGTGTACTGTTCTGTATATTAGGTGCTTGTTATCTAAAGTCTGCAGTAAATTCATGGCTGACTATTGTGGAGTCAGTCCAGGAGTCCATGGTCTGTTTTGACTCCAACAGAATCACAACCATACATTTCAGATCTGGTGGACAGATTCTTGCTAAGGCAGATTGAGCTTGGCTCATGCTGCATTGCGGCTCTGTGGCACTGATCTTTTGAAATATAGGTAGAAGCCTCTATGACCTAATGATTTTTGTATTCTTGTATGTATGCCTGTAAAACTATCACCATGTAAATGATACCAAGGTCTGCCACTAGCTCAAGCATTAATTAGACCCCTTTGAAGCATGCGTGGCTTTATGTAGCCTCTGAGTGCCTGGAGGGCTGAATGTGGGGAAATACTTTCTAGGCAGTCCTGTGTGGGCAGAGAACCCTAGAATACTCATCTCAAAGCACAGTCTTTCAAATGAGTTAAATAAACTTATAACATTGGTCCTGCAGTGGCTGGGGGACCATAACTTTTAATTTTGGCCTCCCACAAAGTCTGTAATAGTTGTGATCAGGGACCTTGAACCATAGTGGCTACAGAGCAAGGTCTGGAGCCAAAGAGAAATGTTACAAGCAGGGTGAGAGGGTTGGGGAAGAAGAAAGCTTTTTTTCTCCTGCCTTCTTTCCTTAGTCTTCCACCAGGTGGGCCTTGAATGACCAGTGAGTCAGCAGAAAAAGTTACACTGCCAGTGCATGAATGAAGTGTGTATTCTGTTAGTAGGTTATAAACATGTATTCGCTCACAGAGATGAATACTTCCATGTGGAGTAGATGGAATGTTAAAACAATGACAATGTCCCAGTGTCCAGTGCAAGCATAGGATAAAATCCTGGCTGTAACAACCTGACAGGACCTTTGAGGAGGCAGTTTTCTATGATTATGAAATGCATCTAACCAGTGACAGATGCTATTGAGCAGTGTACAGTTGTCAGAGCAACTTTCCTTTCTGAACTAGGAGTTTCACAGGATGTGGACAAGACTCCGACCTCTTTCTATGATGAACAGATTGTATAAAAAAAAAAACAAAACTCTTCAGCTAAAACCAACTGTGAAAGTTGGATCTAAAACAACAATAGTATGTACAAACTCTGCGATGGCTGCATGAATAGTAACAGCTGGGACCACCAGGACCCAAAGGACTAAGCTCTACAAGACAAGTGTAGAGTGCCAACCTTGTGTTGCTGCTGTATTCCCATTCCAGGGGCTATATGTGTTTCTCAAGGTGATCAATTCAGGTGAAAGCAAAAGTAGGAACTTTGACATTTACTTAGGGCTGGGGAGATGGAAAATGTTTAGGACTTTGAAGTAGGAGAGCCCTTGCTAAACAACCCTGACTTTGGTTGAAGCTCCTAAGCCTCCATGCTAGGAATAAAGGCAAGGCTGAAATAGATCTGACATCACAGAGCATGACACTGAGCCTCTGATCATCCCAATAGGACCTGTTTAGTGTGACCTACTTGGATTCTCCTTGCCAGGAAGAAATTAAAAAGAAAATATTCAAAATTCCTACAGAATTTTCTACTCATTGTCTGTTGTCCAGTAAATTACTAGACACATCAGAAATTGGGATCATATAACTAAAACCAAGAGTGAAAAACAAAGAATAGTAATAGGTCCATGTATGATCTTGAGAGTAAATAATTTGATCTGGATTTTTAAAATAAGATTATAATAACATGTGATTAATGTATGTATAAGTAAATTAACAAGCAATATATTTGATCAGAACATTGAAATCAATGAGACAATCAAATTTTGGACTCTTCTCCAAAACTACAATAATTGAAACTAAAAATTGATTAGTTCAATAGCAAGTTATCAGAGGTGGCAGGTTAGTGGGTTGGAGAGAGGACAATGGGAAATTTCCAACTTGAAGTGAAGATATGGAAGGGCTGATAAAGAGACTGCACAGTCGTGACACAGAGTAAGACTCATCTGACGTGTATAATCGAATCCCAGGAAGGACAAAGAGAAGGACCGGGGCAGAAGCTGCATTTTAAGACATACTATCTGCAGATTTTCAAAAATCTATGAATGCAAACAAGTTAAGGCTTAAAAGGTTCAAGAAGCATAAACAGAGATAATAAAGAAGAGCAAACACAACTACAGTAGAGAGAATCCAGT
Organism: Peromyscus aztecus; assembly: GCA_902168405.1. Classification (NCBI taxonomy): domain Eukaryota; kingdom Metazoa; phylum Chordata; class Mammalia; order Rodentia; family Cricetidae; genus Peromyscus; species Peromyscus aztecus. Next base: position 22,326 of record CABHPQ010139244.1, read on the forward strand.
CAGACTACTGAGCACCAGATGCCAGGGGGGTGGGGAAGCTGCAGCTTGAAAGTTGGAGCAGACAGCTTCAGTGGGAGGTTTGCAAAGGAAAATACAGGCCACGGTGACAGACATGCTCCAAGTAAACAAGCTGAAAGTGAATAATGTCCTTTAAAAATTAAAGTAAAAGCTACACATTTTCAGACCTACAAAAACCATGAGAACTCCTTGCTCATAGACCTATACTAAAAGAAATGGACATTGTTTCAGGCAGAAGCAACTGATGCCAGATAAAAACATGGACTCCTAAAGAGAGGACTGAAAAAGGGAAGGGTAAGTTTATGAACAAATACAAATCAACACTGACTGAATAAAAGACTGTAGTATCTTATGAAATTAAACATATAGAATTAACTTCTTAACAGTTTAGCCCAAGAATTGGGGAAATAAAGGGGATAATAAGTTATTCTAAGGTCCTGACAAACAGAGATAAAAAACACTTAATTCAAATTAAATTTTAGTAGGGCAAGGGTACTTGTTGAAATATTTAGGGTACCCATTCAAAGGTAGTAAGAAGAAATTATAACAAAGGAATAAGCAGAATAATTAAAGCACATGATCAATCCAATGTTAGGCAAGAAAAGCAAAAACAAAAGAATAGAGAATATATGGAAAATAGAAAGATGGTAAAGTAACCTAAAACGTATCAATAATGATATTAAATGCTTGTAGACTTTAAAATTCAATTTTAAGACATAGATTTTACAACTGGAAAAATAAGTATATTTTAGTGTATTAGTTAGGATTTCTATTGCTGTCAAGAGACACCATGACCACAGCAACTCTTATAAAGGAAAACATTTAATTGGAGTGGCTCGTTTACAGCTCGTTTACAGTTCGGAGGTTTAGTCAATTGTCATGGCAGGAAGCAAGGCAGCATACAGGCAGATATGGTGCTGGAGAAGGAACTGAGAGTTCTTACATCTTGACTCACAAGCAACAGGCAGTGGTCTGAGACACTGGTGAGGGCGGGGAGGGGGCGTATCTTGAGCATGGGAGATCTTAAAGCCCGCCCCCACAGTGACACACGTCCTCTAATAAGACCACACCTACTCCAACATGACCACACCTCCTAGTAGTACCACTCCCTTTGGGGACCATTTTCTTTCAAACCACCACATTTAGGAAAGAAACTTTGCATGCCAGACACAGAAAGGCTGAAAATAAATGGATGGGGAAAGATGTGTCAAGCAAACACTAACTAAAACAATATGATGTCACCCATGTCAGTCAAACTTAAGAATGAGGAGGCTACTGTTACTTCATAAAGCCTGACACTCCGCACCTGTTTCTCCAAGAGCAGTGTTACATAGCATACACACACCAAAAATCCAGCAGAACGCAAAGGAGAAATAGTGTCCACAAATACAGTAAATGATTTTTTAAAATAATCTTTCTAGATTTATATGTTTTATTTTTTATGTGTATGAGTGTATTGCTCATGTATGTGTCTATGCATCACATACGTGCCTGGTGCCCATAGAAGCCACAGAAGTCAGGAGACAGTATTGGAATTATGGACCATTGTTAACTACCACGTTAGTGCTAGGAATTGAATCTGGGTCCTCTGCAAGAACAGCATTTTCATAATTGCTGAGTCATCTCTCCAGCCCACACAGCCAGATTTTTTTAAACACACTTGTCTTTTTGGAGATAGAAATTTAGTGCAAACAAAAACATGGTGGAGTTTTATAACATTAAACAGTCAATGGACCAGAGTGACATAGAGTGCCACTGACCATAATGTAATTAAGCTCCAGATCAGTAAAAAGTCAAGGAGAAAATTTCTAGAAGTTAGAAAATTAAACATTGTAGTTCTTGGTGAACGTAAGTAAAAGAAGAATTTAGGAGAATTTTTGGTGCTGGTGGTCAGACTGAGGCCCCCTCTGTACTGGACATATGCACTGAGCCACACCCAGGCCCACAGAGCCACACCCAGGCCCACAGAGCCACACCCAGGCCCACAAATTACTTTTAACAGTGACAATGAAACCTCTGTCTGGGATGTGCTGAACCTATACCAACAGACACACAGTGAAGGGAGAATGAAAAAGGCTTGATTTCAGTGGTTCAAGCAGCCATGCCAAGAGCCTGGGAAAAGGCAGCAATTAATTAGAAATTAAAAGGAATGAAATAAAATGTAAGAGCAAAAATCTGTAAAATGGAAAGCATTTGTAATAAATTTAGCAAAGCCAAAATTATTCTTGGAAATTTTTCTTAAAATGTATAAACTCCATGGTACGTCTTGATTAAGTACAATAAAGAAAGAAAACAAAGACAGTAAAAATGGAAAAGAGAACATTACTGCAGATCTTACTCAAATTAAATAAGATTATATGAATAACTGCCAATAACAATTTAGGTGAAATGAGTAAACCTTAGAAAGACACAACTCTTCACCATAGATCCAAAACCCAGTAGAACATTTAGGCATCCATGTGTTTGTTAAATGTATTTAATAAGTAAACCACTTTCCTACAAGTTAAAGTACAAAGTTGCCTATAGTCTTCTAAATATCTGAGGAAATAACTCCCATTTTCACAGATTCCAGAGAATAGAAAAATAGACCACATTTCTAACTTCTGAATTTTTTTTCCTGAGGCTTAGCCAGACTTTGACTTAAAATTTTATGACTATGAAAGTGAAAAGATGTGTGTGTGTGTGTGTGTGTGTGTGTGTGTGTGTGTGTGTATGAGAGAGAGAGAGAGAGAGAGAGAGAGAGAGAGAGAGAGAGAGAGAGAGAGAGAGGGGGGGGGGGAATTGATTTATTTCTGTCTCTGTCTCACTTGACTATGTATGACAAGAAGTCTCTCAAAAGGCTATCCAAAGCTGATCAATGATAGCACATTCCTTTAATCTCAGCACTTAAGAGGTAGAGGCAGGTGTATCTCTGTGAGTTCAAGGCCAGCCTGGTCTACAGAGCGAGTTATAGGACAGCCAAGACTACACAGAGTAACTCTGTCTCAAAAATCTGAGAGCTGGTGGACTACTGATCTAAGTCCTGGAATCCAAATGCTTAAGAGCCTGGAGTTCTGATGCCCAAAGGCAGAAGAGGATGCTGACTCCTGAATGGAAAGCAAGATTTCATACTTCCTGTGCCTTTTGTCCCCCTAGAGCCACCAGCCTACTGGGTTACACAAGCTCACTATGGACAGATGCTCTTCAGTCATTCCAGCAACTCAGATGTCAATGCTTCAGATACCCTCACAGACACTTTGGGACAGCCCAGCTACCCCAGTTAAATGATGACTCATCTGGATGTCTGTTTCAGCAAAGAGGCAGACTCATGCTTTTGAATAGCCACTTTAGTATCCCTAAATCTCGTCATCCATCACATAACGACACCCAAAACGTGTAATACCTCAGAATTAGGAACACAGGGTTGGGTTAGCATCAATTCATGCCATTATCACCTTCCTAGAACAGAAGACTATGTAGTCATCTCAACCAATACAGACAACAACAACAGCATCCAACACTACAAAGAGTAGCATATACTATGAAGACTCAGGAGATTAAAAAAAAAAGTGTTCTATTAAAAATCCAAGTAAGGGTGTGTGTGAATTCATACCTTTCAGGATGCTGATTCTGAAAATTATATAGAAATACTAAGTCAAGAGTAGTGAAGACATTATTGAAGGAGAAAAGATTAGAGGCTTTGAACTCAGATGCCAAAGTTAATTACAAAACCCAGTGATTGTGCTGTATTCTTAGCACAAGAAATCAGTCTGGTTAAGTACAGGGTGGGGAGCATCAGCCATGGCACATTGTCACTGATTGTGTGTGGTTGCTGTGTCAGCCGTGGCACACTGTCACTGATTGTGTGTGGTTGCTGTGCAGCATTAGAGCAAGGATGCCTTTCTGTGGCTGACGCTGGAACAGCTAGATAAGTGCAGGGCAACAGTGAGCTGAGCCCTGTCTTGAGCCACCCACACAGGGAAGATGTGGACAGCGGGGAACGTGGGATGCTCTTCTGTGGCTGGGGAAAATAGCTGAGGGAATTTTGGAGACAGAATTGAAGGTAGTAAGTAGAAAGTTACAGGATGGTGTCCAGAGAATAAGATGATGGAGAAATGAGAGCTGCTGTGAGGACTCAGTGTGAGTGGAGAAAGACAGGCGAGGAGAGAAGTGAGAACAAGTGTATTGAACACCAGCAGTGTGGGAGTGCTGGTATGTGGAAGAAATAAAAGCTCTTCGTGCTCAGCTTGCTTTAGCCTGGGGGAGGGGACAGTAGACGACAACTAAGGGTTGAGTCCAGGGCCTGTCACCATTAGGGTGTCTGGGAGAAAAAAAAAGAAAAAAAAGAAATGGTTGGGAAAGAAGACTGAGGCAGCAAGAGGGGACCAAGTGTGGGGGGTCCAGTGTCTGGGCTTACTGCTGTCGGGTGCTGTTTCCTGTGGGAACAGGCTGCTGTAGCCTCTAGGAGGATGTACTACCAGAAATGTCATCGTACTAGCCAACACGCTAAATACTGAAAAAAGTGAATTATCAGTCAGGAAACTTCCGGTATACATATGTTGTAACTTTATCAACCTTCGTGTACTGCAATGGACCAATTGCACATTTGGTTCATGATATATTCACACCATTACTTTGTGACTGCTTTTATTTAGGTTTTTTTTTTCCCCTTTCTGCTAGGGCTCTAATGTAGGGTCTCCTATAAGTTAGGAAAATATTTGGCCACTGAGTTACACCCTCAGCTTCTATTTAAATATTTAAAATAATTATTGAGTACTTGAGACTCACTCTTACTACTTATATGTGACCCTAAGATACACCCTCGTGCATGTCCCTGAGTGTATTATTCAATTTAATTTTTGTTTCCAATCTGTTTTAAAGGACACGAAGTACAAAACTGCTCCGGCTTATTGATTTAGACTTTTCATTCACTTTTTCTCTCTTGGACCTACCACCAGTAAATGAGTATGACATGTATATTAGGAACTTCGGGAAAAAAAATACCAAGCAGGTTAGTAAAAGCTGTATTATCTAATGGAAGTATAGTATGTGTGTGTGTGCCTTGTGTCTGTTCTAGAATATTAGAATTGGAAATGGTCTCTGAAGGTTGTAGTTGAGAGAAAGAGTATCCTCTATAACTTGGTACTCATAAACTCAAAGAATGGAAAGTCTAAAGATAGCCCGGTGGGCATGATGAATGACTGGTACAGAGGACAGTGTCTCAGTTTCTTTTCTGGTCTCTCTGATAAAATACCCTGACAAAAACAACTTAGGGGACAAAGAATTTATTTTAGCTCACAAGTCCAGGTTACTGCCTACCATAGCAGGGAGTCTCAGCAGCAGGAGCCTGAGAGAATTAGTCCCGTTACATCTGCACTCAGAAGAGTAGATGACAGATACATGCATAGTTGTGCCCAGTTAGTTTCTCCCTTTTTATGCCATCCAGAACCCAAGCCCAGGGAACTGTGTCACTCACTTCTAGGCAGGATCTTCCCACCTCAATTAGTGTTCAAGAAAGTCCCGCATAGGCCAACCTATCCCAATCTCAAGAATGCTCACCTTTAAAAAATTTTTAAGTTAGCTTTTTAAAAAAAATTGTAGTTGCTTTTATCTTCAGTAATGGCAAATTGCTCTGAAATTGAAGCTAGGTGTTAATTCTAACCCCCTTTTTTCTAAGGCATATGTTCAGTACAATGAAGATAATGTTGAGAGAGACGTTCAGACTGAAGAGATAGAAACCAGGGAAGTGTGGACCCAGCACCCAGGAGAAGGCACTGTTGTATCTGGAGGTAACCTTGGTACTCTTGAGTGTTGAATGTCTACTCTGTTTACAGTAGGTTTCGTTTTGTTACTTAATTCCTTTTTCTTGTGTGTTTCTTTTTGATGTGGTTGATAGTACATGACTGTGGAAGCACCTTTTCATTATTCCTTTGAAAAAACAAATTAGCTCATGTTAATGAATGATATTAGAGCTGTTGAACCACCAGGAATCATTAAATTGACCTAGAACCAGGGTCTGACCCCTGACCTGGTTTTGTAATGAGGTGGGGAAGATACCATATTCCAAATACTCACCATATGACTGTAGGACAAACTCTGTTCTGAGACTCCGATAGTTTGTTCTCATCAGTATAGAATTTTCACTTTTAAGTGCAATTTGAAGATGTGTTCCATTAGTGCAGACCAGAAGTTTCTAGAACACAGATGTGCAGCTATCCAGATGGATTATACATTACTGGTTGATTTTTTTTTCTTAAGGAATGTCTCTGTATAGCAAGGAATATATCCTCAGGTAGACCTCACCGTAAGAAAGCTCTAGGCATTGTATCTCTTATTTCAAGCACCCCAGACAATAAGTGTTGCAGATTTCTCATCTGTAGATGCTTGACCTATAACCTAAAACTGGCGCTGGACACACTGGTTCCTTTTACTGTATTCCTTAAGACAGTTGAATTGGATTCAGCTCATGAACTTACTATAGAACAATGTGAAATTGGAAACAACCTCAAATAGAGAATGTAATGCAATGTTCTGACTTCCTAGGGTGGTCTCAGTATTTGCAACACTGCTTTGAATGCTGTGATTTATAAAGCATAACTGTTTTGAAGTTGACTTTATTGACTTAATAAACCTACGTTTTATTGTAGGTAGTGAAGAAAAAGACTTCTCTGATGTCATAGTTGTACCAAAGATTGACACTCCACGGTTGTCTAGTTTTCTCCGGGCAGCCTGCCAGGTACATTCTGTGTTGCATGTCCTCTTCTGTGTTAGTGCTTAAGGGTTCATTATTTTCAGAAATAGTGCTACTGAAATCTTGGAGCTTTGTGGCTTAGAATCAGTTCTTCATTTTCAAGTATTATTTTCTTACAGATTATCAGTAATAATTTCATTAAGTCCTTGTATGCAAAATGACACTAGGTAAATATATATCACTGAAAATCCTGTGTTTTGTGGTTCTATACTTTAATAATTTCCTACAGTTGGAAATAATTATGGACTCTTAAGCCAAACATGTTAAGCTGGCAAAACAAGTGTAAATCTATACAGTATTTGTAAATAATAACCTCAACTTTTAACAACTGGCTGTGGAAAATTTCAAAGTACACAACTGTGAGCTCCAAGTACTGCAGCACACATCACCTCACCTGGCTCCTTCTTCCTTATCGTTCCCTTCTCCCATCTTCACCTCATTATTTTGAAACTAACCCTCTAACTTTTATTCCACATATATTTAAGTGTAGATCTCTGAAAGAGAAAGGTCTTTTGTTGATGTAAAAACACAGCTTTCACCTCAAAGGGAATAAGAAAGTTTATTTTAGAGCCTTGAGTGACCTTGGCCTGGGCACACAGATTTAGGTTACCCTAAATACCATGTTTCAACACGGTAAACAGTTTCATGAAGTTTTTATAGTTACAGAACAGAAGAAAATCCTAAATCAAAGCACTATTCAGATACGTGTGAGGACCTCGGGTCGGAGGCCACAGCAATGGAGGAAGTCTGTGCTGTAGGCCTCAGACACTGTCTGACAGCGTTCTTAGTCTCTGAGTTAGCAGACCTAAGGGTCATAAGGACAGGCAAAAAGGTGGGCAACGAAAGGCTCTCAGGAGGGCTAAAGAGATAACGTGAGGTAATTTGACTGTGGACTTGTAATATTCCAACTCTCCACTCCTACAAAATTCTTTACCACAGGTGTGACCTACAAACATTGGTAATTTCAAATATATTAAGATATGAAGTTGATATCCTAATCTCTATGTTGTCTCTAACTTTTTATATAAACTTGAATTTAAATATGGAGCAGAAAAAAAACAGCCTAATAGTGTTAAGCTTTCACAGGTTGATTTGGATCGAGCCTGTTCATCAGATTCTGTTAAGATTACCTGCCAACTACTTTGCCTCAGTGTCTCAGTTACAGAGGGATTTGTGGCTTAGAAATAGGATTAGACTGGACATATTTGTTACTATTATTAGGTTCTGTGTTGGTGTGAAGTTTTGGGACTAAGGAGAGAGTCCTCGGTACATTGCAGTGAGGAGGACAGGTGGTGACGATGTGGGGACCGGGTCCAGCCTGCATCTCACTGGCCTCTTTTGTGCACACCCCATCTCTGTCCCGTGGAAACACAGTCCTGGCAGTCCTCACTTCACCATTTCTGCTCATTTCTAAGTCTCTTCACATTTTGGAGATGACCTAGTTAGATCAGTTGTAGACATTGAGTGCTACTTAGGATGCGGTGAGTGATGGTTGCCTGTTTCTCCTTAGTGCCTTGTTTGAGGGTGTTAGATATTCAGGCTTCCCTCCCCCTCTAAATTTTAACCTCATTTAGTGAAGGAAACATTTAGTGAAGGTAAGATGAAATAATGGCATCCTTTGGCTTTATATTAGTGTACTATTATTACGCAAAAAGGATATATTTTTTTATGTTATGATATGGTGGAGCCAAGCATTTATTTGCAGAAATGGAATCTACAAAAGGTAATGTTGCTAGCATTTTAAGAAAGATGTTCATCTTTGAGATGGTTTTTCTTTTTAAATTTTAAAAATTATTATATATATAATATATATATATATATAATATATATATATAGTTTTTTTTCGAGACATGGTTTCTCCATGTAGTTTTGGAGCCTGTCCTGGATCTCGCTCTGTAGACCAGGCTGACTTCGAACTCACAGAGATCCGCCTGGCTCTGCCTTCCCAGAGCTGGGATTAAAGGCATGCGCCACTGCTGCCTGCCCTTAAAAATTATTTTTTTATTTTATTGTGTATGGGTGTTTCGTCTTCCTGTCTATCTGTGCACCATATGTGTGCACTGTGGTCCTGAAGAGACCAAAAAAGTCCCTGGACTGGAGTAACAGGTGGTTGTGGGCTACCATGTAGGTGCTGGGAATTAAACCTAGGCTCCCTGCAAGAGAGCCATCTCTCCAGTCCCTGCTCACTCGTCTTTCAAAGGTGGTTGCTGTTTTGCTTGAAGAGGACCGTTTGGCAGCTGGACCCAGCTGGAATCCCCGGGCACAAGACAAAGCTCTGAATATCAGTGACAGCTCCTCCCAACTAAACACAAACCTGCCGTTCCTTCAGGGTAAGAGAGGCCTTTCCTGATGTCGATTTATAGGCAAACACAAATATTTATATTGAAATAATGATCATTAATGTTACATATTTTTAAGTTGATGGAATTTATTGTATATAAAATAGAGAAAGACTCAATGGCTACAGAATTACAAATGAATGGTGAGGATTCTTTTCTTAAATGTATATGTTAAATTTATAATTTATAATTTTCATGAGTTAATTAGAAGAGGGCTGACAGTAATTTAAATTAGTGAAATTATTTAGTAAATGAAAATGAGATTGTCTGTGTTTGTTTTAAGTCTTGTAATTCTTTTCAAGCAGTTACTCAGATAATGCACAGCTATGGAAATGGTAAATAGATAAAACATAGGATTCAGAGTATTTAAACTAGCTTAAACAAACTGCATTTGCAGGGACAAATTTGAATTTTTATCTCATTTATCATCTATCTATCTCTCTACCTACCTACCTATCATCTATCTATCTATCATCTATCTATCTATCTATCTATCTTTCTATCTATTTTGATACACTGTCTCAGTTGTTAGGCAGGCTTTGAACTCTTGAGCCTCCTGCCTTGGTCTCCCTGGATTATAAACACACAAAAACAGGGCCAGTGCAGCTTCCTAGTCTCATGTCTCTCATGCCTGCTGTAGCACAGAGACACGTCTCCCAGCTGCTGCCTGCGGGCTTGAGCTGACAGTGCTGTCACTGACGGGTGAGTGCCCGCAGGCCGTGAGCTAAGTTTCAGTTTTGAGTTTAAGTTTTGCTTAGGCAGACAGAAAAGGTTACAGATACACAGTAAAGACAGATTCAGATGGAAAAAACCTCTAACCGAGTTACAGTGTCTTTAAAAATACACATAGGCTTGGGAGAGAAAGAGAAATGGTATAGACAGTCATAAAACAAAAATAGTTTAAAAATAATAAAGTCTTTAAAATAAAGTAATAAAAAATATAATAAGCCACGTAAAGATGGGAAATACACGGTCTGGATTCTGTGTGTTACTGTGTTGTCTTTAGATTTGACAACTGTTCTTGTTCTATATAGTTTTACTGTGTTAAAGTTAAAGCCTTTCTTTTTATTTAGACAAAAAGGGGGAAATGTGGAAGATTCTTTTACAATGTGTGAATATATGTCACCGTGATTGGTTTAATAAAGAAGCTGACTCACACACAAAATAAATAAATGTAAAAAAAGAGAAAAGGCACCTTATTGGTGTCACTAAAAACTAGAAACCGGGCCTGTGAATGACGCAGTGGGTAAAGGCGGTTGATGCACCAGACTGGCACTCACGAGAACTGACTCTCTAAAGTTGTCCACTGACCTGGACACGTGTGCTTGCCCCTCCCATCATGTACACTAGCTAACACACACAGTGGAAACCCAGTGGCAATGCTGGCAGAGTTTTGCCCTGAATTGTGAAGGAGCATATATAACCATGTCATCCCTTTCCCGGGGGAGGACTTCAGGCTGCTTGAGGAGACAGCGCTGGGGGATGGCAGTGAGTGGTGAGGGGATGCGGGAGGACAAGTTTGATCCCAAGTATGGATGGTATGTATGGCCTGTGAATTGAGAAACTGTAGGCATGGGCAGTAGGTGTCAGGTCATCACGTATAGTTTTAATTAGCTAGTCCTACAAAATTCTCACTAGACTGTGGCTTTACATCCTACTGTTTCTTCACTTTGTCAATAGCCCTGCTACTGAGAACTGTAGGGAAAGCAGCGCTGCCTCAGAGGTCTTGGAATCCGTTCTTAGAACGCTACACCTGGCTTTGGATTGGAGTGGTTTTCTGTGTGGAGTTCTGAGGGCTGCTTTAAAGAGAACTGAGGTTCCTAACAGTAATGCCCTAGCAGCATGCCATGGAGGGAAGGCCATTCCAGTCATTTCCAGTGTGGTGCTGAGTTTCCAAGTCCCATGCACTTGGGGTGAGGAGCTGGTAGATGAGAGGAAGTGTGCTGTCCTGGCCTACACTTCTTTACAGAGAAAGAATTTCCTTTACTGAAGCCACAGGGTCAATGCGGACACAGAATTTAGGTTTACGCTGTAGGCGTTGATCACAACCCAGATTTGGAGTGAGGCTCTAACTCATTAGGTACAGTGCTTCCTGGCATGCGTGAAGCCTGGAGTTCAGCCCTCAGCACTGCAGAGTGTGGTGGCGCGAGTCTGAGGAGTGGAGGCAGGAAGATCAGAAGTTCAAGGTGACCCTCAGTTATGGAGGGAGTTGAGGGAAACTAGAGCTGTGTGGGAACTTAACAACAACACGCTAGATTTCTTGTTCAGCTTTGAACAGACCATGTTTGTTTCTTCATTGAATTATATTTTATGTGAGTATTTTGAAATGTTTAAAGTGCTAAAGTGAAAATGTTTTTCTTATCTTCAGGGCGGAAAGTATCCTGTTTGCATGCCTCTCGAGTTCAGAGGCAGACTGTTGTCTCTGTTCATGACTTACCTGAAAAGGCATTTGCCCCGTCTCTGGATAGCCGGCACCTCCTCTGTGTGTGGGATATTTGGCAGCCTTCAGGGCCCCAGAAGGTCCTGATATGTGAGTCAAAGGTATACTCAGGAGGAGTCTGTGCTTGTTTCCAGGAGGGTGGTGGCTGGCATTAAACATCACAAGGAGAGGGTGCAGAGATAACAGGGAGAATGGGGGCCCAAGTCATGTCCTGTGTCTGGTGCCCTTGGCTCTGCACAGGTGACAAGACACATTTGTTCCGACTCTAGAAATTCACAGTTTAACAGGACATTTCCCACTGAGAAACCCAGGATTATCATGCAGGAGGCTCTTGGTCACCTGTAAACTAGGAAATGAACATAGTTACAGGCTTAATAAAAACATGGTCAGGATGGCCACAGGGCTGGGATATTTGGGTCATGCTTTTTAGGTTCTGATTCTGATGTCTTAATAGTCTTGTGATTTCTTTGTGTTTCTTTTTCTTTTCTTTCTTCCTTTTTTTTTTTTCCCCTGACAGGAAGCATGTAGTAACCCAGGCTGGCCTTGAATTCTCCATGCAGCTGAAGATGACCTTGAACTTCTGATCTCCTGTCTCTACCTCTTGAGTGCAAGCATTATAGATGTGCCCCACCATCATTGTGCAGTTTCTTACTGTTGCTTGCAATAAGCGTCTTTGTCACTCAGGTTCTTCTGCCTTACGTGACTCCGGTCCTGTTACTCGCAGGTCCACTGCCATCTTCCCTTTCATATATACGTCATTTTTGATTGGGAAGTACTATGTCTTTATGTTCCTTGACTCAGCCAAACCATCAATTTCTTCCAAATATGTGAAGAACACCTTTTCCGGTGCCATTTTAGAGTCTTAGAAGTTTGCAGTAAAAGCCATAAATAAACTGTCAAACAATGGACTTCCCACATTTGTGGTCCAGACGGTTGCACTGAATGGAAAGAATCATTAAGCACATTTTATGTATCAAGATGTCTGCTAGATGCCTCGTTTGTGATCGTATTCCTACAGCGTGGATTCTTATTCTACTGTCCATGTGAAAAGACTCACACTTGGCCAAGTGAATTTTATTTTATATGCACAGGTCTGTGTTGTACTTAACCATATCCTGTGAAGATCTTAATCTGTGTCAGATACCATACTTAGTGAACTAATTTCTGTGAATGTGGCTATCATATTTTTTAGCCAGTAACTTCCTGTGATTTACTTTTCAGGTCACATGTTGCTGCTTTAGCCCTTTAAAAGCATTTTTGCTGTTTGCGGGAACAGTACATGGCTCTGTGGTCCTTTGGGACTTAAGAGAAGACTCCAGGATACACCATTATGTGAGACTAAGCAATTGTCTCTGGGCCTTCAGGACCCCAACGTTTTCCACAGGTTAGTGTTGTCTGTTCTCTAGAAAAGCCTGGGCGACTTTGAGGACTAGGGTTTTAACTTCATCTGCTTTTATTGATGGATTTTCCAGAGGATGAGGTTTGACTCTGGACAAAAGAGGAATTTGATAAACAGAGAAAACCAAATCCATTCAGGCAGTCCTCATTGAGTGGCCAGCAAAGTTTGGGATGTTCTTTCATGTTAAATGTGTGTATTCTAAAAAATCCCCAGCAAAATAAATTTTAGATTGATTAGTTGATTGATCATGGTTTCGAGGACCAAACTCAAGGCCTAGGTAGGTGCTGTACACTGAGCTGCATCCCAATCCTAGCTTCAGTGTCCCAGGTAGCCAAGGTACAGTAGTATATGCACACTCCTGTGGCATTGCTAGGGAATGCTTGAAGCGGTGAAGTAAAAAGAGTTTCCTCTTGGGGGCAGATCCTTCATTTTACCTACGTGAACAGTTCATACCGTTTTAGACTACAGTCACCATAGCAATAATAACAAAAACCATTTCTTGGGGCTACGAAGATAACTCAGTGGGTAAAGTATTTGTTGTGCAATGTGAGACCTGAGTTCAGATCCCCAGCACCCACACCCTTTTTGGCTGGGTGTATTGGTACACACCTGTGACCTCACTGGGGAGTTAGAAGGAGTCACTGGCTAGCTAGTCTTACCAGCTAGCAAGCTCTAGGCCAGTGATTCTCAACCTGTTTGTTGCAACCCCTTTGGGATCCAAACAACCCTTTCACGGGGTTGCATATCACATATCCTGTTTACATTATGATTTATAACTGTAGCAAAATTACAGTTATGAAGTAACAATGAAAATAATTTTATAATTGGGGGTCACCACACATGAGGAACTGTATTAAATGTCCACAACATTGGGAAGGGTGAGAATCACTGCTCTAGGCCCAATGAGAGACCCTGTCTCAAAAAAAAAAATAGCGTGAAGAATTATCAAGGAAGACACCTGATGTAGCCCCTGGTCTCCACATGTACATGCCTGCATGTGTACCCACTCACACATTTACACACACAAACACATATATATACAAAGAGCAAGCATTTCTCCCCTATAGGACTTCTAAGTGGTTTATGTACATGGGCTCATTTGGTTCTTGTACTAGCCCTCCATCCCTGTTGCTTAGATGGGTGAAATGTTCGTCTGTGCCACACTGACTGCACAGGCAGAACCTGAACTCAGAGCCATCTGGCTTAGGCTTTGGCACTGTGGCCTTTGTTGACTGGCCTCTTCCCATAGGAGCTGACATCCCATTGGCTGAAAGAGCAGGCATAGACCTTCTCATTCTCACTCTTCTCCAGTCTTGTTCCTTTCCTGTTCAGTCTCAGGAGCACAGGACACCACTCGAGCACTTGGTGTTCTGTCTTTTCCCGCAGGCCGTCAGTCTGTTTTCTGTCATTATTCTGTCCCCAGTCTCTTTGTCCAGATGCTAGAGGACCAGACTCTCACATGTCATTTGGGGGTTCTTCACTGCAGAGTTGTAGAGTGCACTCTCTCAGCTCCCTGGAGCTCTGTTGCAGTGTGCCAACTGTTGCTCTGTACCTCGCCAGCACTGGTCCTATCATTGGGTGGTGGTGTTTAGCTGGCTATTTAGTAAGCAATGCAGCTTTAATTTTGTGGGTTTTGACTTTCACTGAAATAACTAATGATCCTAAATTTATCTTCATGTGCTTTTTTTTAATCAACTAAATATTTTTGTTGATTATGCCTATTCAAATCTTTGCTCATTTTTTTATTGGATTGTTTTCTTAAGTTTATTTGTTTTTGGAGAGAAGATCTTGCTATGGAGTCCTGGCTATCTCAAGCTTGCAGCAATCCTCTTACCTCAGCCTCTCGGGTGCTGAGATTGCAGCGTGATTCATGCCTGGCCAAATTTATTTTATGTTATTGCTGTGGTGCTAGAGATCGGAGCCAGGACCTGGCATTTGCTGGGCCAGCACTTTACAGATTGAGCTCTGTCCCCACCTATTAAGTTTTGAAGTTTTATACAGTCTGGATGTTTTGCCTGTTTTTAGTCATACTCCACATTCCTTTTTGTAAAACTGTCCCTCAAAGACAGAACATTTTAAATTTGGTGGAATTTGATGATCAATATCTTCTCTCATGACCATGCTTTTGATGTTGTGATGAACAGGTTTTACTCAACAGAAAGTCACAGGGGTTGGGCTGTTGCCCATGTTTTCCTGAACTTTTATAATTTTAGGTTTTACATTTAGGTCTGGTCTGCATGATGAGGGAGGTATTAGTCTACAGGTTTATTATTATTATTATTATTATTGTTGTTATTATTATTATTTTTGTATATGAATGTCCCATTGAAAATTTTATTCTTGATGGCCATTTTCACTGCGTTCAAAGCTTTTTTGTACATGTGGCTCTCATCAATTTGATTATGATGTGTCTTAAGCAAGGACCTACATCCTTCCTGCTCCTGGTATCACTGAACTTTTAATTGTCTCTGTAGTTTGTACCTTTTCCAGAAAGTTCTGTATTTGAAATAAAGTGGAATAAATATTTTCAGATTGGATAAGGGTAAGTGTGTAAGTTTCTATCATGTTTTTTAGTGGCTTAACAACCAAATAATTTTTTCTTTATATTCTTAAAATAAAAAAATATAAAAAAACAAAACAAATGTTATGGATAAATTTGTCAATTTACTTATTGAAGGAATAATTTTACAACTATTTGTATATAGGTCTTTGTGTGAACTTGTTTTCACCTCCTCTGGGTAAATACCAAGTATAATGGCTAGATATTTATTTTTAACTTGACAAAATCAAGAATTACTTATGAGATAATCCTCTAGGCATATTAAAAGGGAATTATCTAGATTAAGTTAGCCTCCAGGCATGTCTGTGAGAGATTATCTAGTTGGTTGAGATGAGAAGACTGAGCTGGAGGTGGAACCATTCCATGGGGTGGGGTACAGGCTGCATGTATGAGAGAAAGTGAGCAGTTGAACGCAGATCTCTTTCTGCTCCCTGACTGCAGATGTAACGCTACAGCTATCCTAAGGCCCTGCCGCCATGCTTCCCAGGCGCCATGGCTGTGTCCCGGAAGTGTTGCCAGAGTTAACCTGTTCTGACGCTGCTCTTGTCAGACAGTTTGTCAACTAAAGAACTCGATTCCTGGGCTGCGTAGTGAGGACTTGCCGTCTGCATTCCCACAGGCGGGCAGTGAGGCCTGCTGCTGCTGCACACCCTCCCAGCACTCAGCATGACCCTTGCTATAGGTTTGGGTCATTCTGCATGGTCACATTTCCCTTGTGACGCATGGAGCCATCCTGTCTTTCCTTATGCTCATATGCCATCTGCGTGTTTTTTTTGGTAAAGTACCGGTTAAGGTCTTTCCCTATTTTAAAATTGCTTGTTTTCTGATAGTTGAATTTTATATATTTTGATAAAACACTTATGAGGGAAGGGTTTTGCAAGTATTTTCTCCTACTCTGTGATTCTTTTCATTCTTTTAACTAAGTAAGGCTTTTAAATTGGTTTATTTTTGTCCCTCTCCAAGCACTCTTAACATCACAGATAATGTTTCCTCTCTGTGTACTGTATTTTTATCTGTGCTTTACATGTAAAAAGAGCAAGCCATTTTATTTCTCTACTAACCAATTTTTGCCCTTTTCGGGAGATCCTGTTGCTATGGAGAGTGTTTGCAATGATAGGTACCATATGGATTTTGATGCTATTATAAAAAGTATCTTTTTTTCAAACAAAAAAGAACATAAAAAATTTATTATATGACTCAGACTCTAAGTTTTCTTTCCTGATGCTATAATAAACTACTCTAAGAAAAGTACCTTAAAGGCAAAGGTATTTTATGTTCCATCACAGCAGGGAAGTTGCAGTGGCAGGAGTTGGTCACGTTTGTCCCCAGTCGGAAGCAGAGAGCACCAGGATGCCACATGCCACAGCTCAGCTTAATCTCCTTTCCTAGGTTTAGTGCTCAGCCCAGGGAATGGTGCCCACTCCACAGGGACACCCACAGGCCAGCTTGACCTCGATCATCCTCAACGAGAATCACACGTAATTCTAGATTGTGTTAAGCTGACAATTAAAACTAACTATCACACAATCCAGAAGATAACCTTTTAAAACATGACATTTTCTAACGGCTTATATAATAAACATTTGAATCCAGCATTGTTTTCAAAGCACTAAATTCCTAAGCTATGCATGGTATTGGCAGGACACTGATGTGATCTCCCTCCCTTCAGATGCCTCCTCGTATAAAATGATACAGCATTGGCTATAACTCAGGCACGTTCTCCTTGTACTTGATGTCATCTCTAGATGACTGTGTATATGATGTGTGAGTAGCTGTTGTGCCCCAGTGTTGAGGGAACAATGACAAGAAAAGTCTGCACAGGTTGAGTACAGGACAATTATTCTTCCACGTATTTCCAGTCATGGTTGTTGAATCCACAGATGAGTACAGAGGGATGACTAATAAACTACTCTATGAAAGGGCTTCCTTTGTTTCCTTTTGCCATGTAAATATCATCTGCAGAACTCAGGAGTGTGAAACTGTGGAGCTTCTAAAGGAGAACTGGCAGTTGTCACATGTGGATCCTTTACGTCTCGTGTGAATTTCCCCCTGGGAGGCCTGTAATGTCTCCTCATTTTATTGTTCATTAGCTTTTTCTTAAGTTCAATCCAACACTCCCCCTTTTTTTTTCTGTTTCTATGTAGGGTTTTGATTTTGGGTGTGATTTGTTTGTTGTTTTAAGTACATTTCCCAAAGTGGTCTGCAAAGATCTCATTCATCTCAGACTGCTTGTCTTCTGCTTTGTGTTTTCTTCGGGGATGGGGTAGGGCAGGAGAATAGTCACACCTGATAATTCTTTCATTTCTTTATTTTAATTTCTTCCTGCAGTACCTGCACATGGAAGTTGAATTTCTGACTCCCAGACATTCTGTAGGCAATGCTCTCTTCATTTGTGGGGTGGCAGCACTTCTCCTGGTAGTGGCTGTGCCTGCTTCAGACAGCGTGGTCCTGTGCTCTGGCCGGCACTGCTGTCTTCCCAGTCTGTGTTCTCTGCCCTTATAACTTGCCCATAAACAGCACTTCCCTCAGGCCCTCTTGTGTGCCCCTCTTTCCCCAGCCTGTTCTGGAGGCTTCTGACCTCAGAATCATGTCTTTTCCGTCTGGAGTGCCTGCTTGAGTTCCTCATCTTCATAACACTCTTGGTCTTGGAATTTGTTGACCTCCTTCCTAGCCCTGTACGTCTAGTGCCTCAGTGATGAAACACCTTAGTAATGGCACAAGCTTTGGTCTTCATTTCTTGTTTCTCCTCTTATAAGTGTTTTGAGGTTGTTGTCTCTGTTTGCTAGAGATGCTGAAAATCAAGATCATGGACCTTGACATGTGGCTTTAGGAGAGAGGTCTATGGAGAGATTCAGGTCTTTAGATCCAGAAGCTTCTGCATATTTCTTAACATATAATGCTAATTTCATTGCTCAGCTGTATGACTCACAGTGGGTACTATGGGCCTTTAATCTCTAGATGGAGTCCTCACATCAGTGAACCACCGAAGTCCTCTTCACGCCATAGAGCCAGTGGCCACATCTGCCTACAAAAAACAGAGCTTGGTGCTTTCACCCTTTTCTACTCAAGAAGGTACAGGAGCCCTCGCGCCCACAGAATCCTTCAAGCAATAGTTGTGCAGAACGTTATGCTTATTTAAAGCTACTTTCCTTCATTTCTGTTTCTGCTTTCATTAGAGATGGCAGGCTTGTCCTTTCACATTGCTTCCCTGGACGAGAGTGGTGTTCTCAATGTGTGGGTAAGTAGGAAGTGCGGGGCCACTTAGAGCTGAGTGAAACCATCCGAGAGGAGATCGGCACCTGGCTTGGGGAATGGGTCAAGGATAGAACAGAACACGACAGTAAGACCCTCTGCTCTGTGAAGGGGTATGGAATTGTATGCCTGGCCTTTGGCCTTTGGGAATGATTAGCAAGGCATCAGTGTGAAAGGATGTGTTAGGACTTTTATAGGGAGCTACTAATGAGGTTACTGAGAGAGGAGAATAGTAAGATAAAATAATGAATAAATTTAAGTCAGTTCTGAAGCAAATGATTAGTCTTTTTATGAAACAATTATATTTCTAGGATCTAGTGTAGCATGTTATTTTATTGGAGCTATTCTTTGTTTAGATTGTTTCATAGTTACCAATGTATCGGTATTCATTTTTTCAATATTCTGTTTTTAGGTGGTTGTTGAATTACCAAAGGCAGATATCTCAGGTTCAATGAGTGATTTAGGTAACTATTGAAGTAAAAATTAATCAATTATTGTTTGCTAAAATAAATAGAGATTAAAGATATCACACCCTGCTCTGAAAAACAAGTAATTAGCAACCTGAAAAATGGACATCAGGGTTGTATGGGCATCTCATTAGCTAGAGTGAGTGAGTGATGTTCTAATGGGTGTTTCCTTCTGGAGGGGTCCCAAGGTCTGCTCACAGCTGGCATTCATTCTGCCTCGTGACATGACTTAAGTGACTGTCTTCTTTTTCAGTACACTTCAGGTGTCCATGTCCTAAGTCCTCCTACTTTGGGGCTTTCTTCTGTGGATTTACCCAGTAAGACCCTCTGTTCTGTGAAGGGGTATGGAATTGTATGCACATGAGGTCACTAAGTGTGGCTCTCCTCAGGCCACTTGGAAGTGTCCCATATAGAGCAGGAGAGATGGGGAAACACACTAGGGTCCCTGTGGTTTGCTGTTTTCAATGCCACTTGGTGTGGCTTTCAGTTCTAAGAGGCCCCAGACAATTCAGTTCTGTTGAATCCTATGGTCTAGTTTGTCTGCATTTTAAACTCAGCTATCTTACCCTGAATTCCAGCTGCTAATTTTATAATGACAAAGTCTCCTCTCATCTTACCTGTTTCAAGAGTGTATCCCCAGATAGATCTGAAGAAAAAAAAAAAAAAAGGAAAAAAATCCAAGCTTGACACTGGCCTTGCTCCAGGTTCTCAAATTCAGAAGCAGGCTCTTCACTAATCAAGTGTTGATCACATCTTGTTGAAGTGCTATTCAAACTAGTTTTTACTGTGGCTGTGGTTGAGACCACTGGCAGCAGGCCTGATCTGTGGATCTGTCACCTCTGTGATGGCATCAATATTGTTGTACAGTGAATACAAGAGACAAGTCATGCAGTGCACTTGCAATTACCCTTCCTAGCAGTGAGTTGAATATATTTCTGCAGGCTTTTAGTTCAGCTGCGCTCAAGGTTCTGGAGAGCACCTTGCCTAGAACTTTGTTTCACTGTGTATAAATCT
>CABHPQ010139246.1:3873-22530 GCA_902168405.1 Peromyscus aztecus
TTGAGACAGGGTTTCTCTGTGTAGTTTTGGTGCCTGTCCTGGATCTCGATCTGTAGACTAGGCTGGCCTCGAACTCATAGAGATCTGCCTGGCTCTGCCTCCCGAGTGCTGAGATTAAAGGCGTGCACCACCACTACCTGGCACCTAAAGGTCTCTGAAATCAGTGATTCTTGCCAGTTGCCCACAACACCTCATCTTGAAATTATATCTATAAAGTTATAATATATTAGAGACATTTTGGTCTATGTAATGCAATTTAATCATTTACATGAGAAATGGTTTAGTGTTTCTACTAGGAGATTAAAAGAAAATAAAAGACACGCCATATTTCTAGGGTTCTTATCTGGTCACCCCTGAACTGAGTATATTGCATGACCTCATTCTGCAGAATGAGGAATGTTTTCTCTTCTTTGTGGGGAGACAGTTGGGGAGGGGTGTCTTGCTTTGGTTTAACCCCTGTCCTTTCTAACAGTGCTGTCACCCTCACTCTGTCTGTGGACTGTTTGTATCCCTGTTGCATCTAAACAAAGTAAGTAATGCCATCTGAAAAAAATGATAATAATATTATCAGGCCTTCAACATATTTCCCAGCAGAATTACATTATTATTAATGCTATCATCGTATTTCAGTTAGAATTTGTTTTGATAACATAGGTATAATCTAAAAATATCAGCTGTGCCTGGTCTCATGTGCTTGTGTCTCTAACGCTCAGGAGTCAGAGGCAGGGGGACCTTAGCGAGTTCAGAGCCAGCGTGGTATATTCAGGGAGTTTCAAATCAAGCAGAGTTTGTGTAACTACGTGGTAAACAAGCAAATAAACAAATAAATAGCCCTTAAGTTATAAGAAAGTGTGGAAAAGTCAGGCCAAATCCTGAATATGTGAATTCTTCCCACAGCCAAGTATTTCCAACAGAAATGTCTCATTTCAAGTAGCACAAAGATCATAAAAGCATATATGTGAGTTTTCTCCAATATATGAGTCAATTTAGAAAATGGTACTAGGTTATCTTAGGTAAGCATTCATTGTCTGGTCAAACACATGAGATTAAAGCAACAGAGATCTATGGACACACTGACTTAGTTCTTACGATTTCCAAAGATGGTAACATTTGCAATTTTGTCTTAGCCAAGATGGAAAAAAGTTCTTAGTGTGTTAAACTGCTTGAAAATCTTCACCTAAATCAGCCTCTCTACAATTTTTTTTCATTTTAAAGAGTGTGCAAGTTGTATTTTCACATTTAGATGCTTCCCTGGACCCTGGATAGATCTCCCTCTGGTGTTGATCTCTGCCTTCCAACACAACAGAAGGATCTGTGGCCTTCAAACAGTAGATGCATGCTTTGTTATTATTATTATTATTTATTATTATTATTATTGGCTTTTAAAGGGCATTCTAAGGCATCAGTCAGTTAATTTGGGTATTCCTTTTTTTGGGTTTTTTTTTTTTTTTTGAGACAGGGTTTCTCTGTGTAGCTTTGGAGCCTTTCCTGGATCTCACTCTGTAGACCAGGCTGACCTCTAACTCACAGAGATCCACCTGGCTCTGCCTCCAAAGTGCTGGGATTTAAGGCGTGTGCCACCGCTGCCCAGCATTCCTCTTCTTTTTATGATAATATATCAACTTAAATGATTTTTTTACTTTGATTGAATAAGCACCTTATTTGGCTTCATGTTAAATAATGTCCCAGGCTTCTTAACAATAAATTTGTGCTCAGAAACTCTTCCTAAGACACTGTTCTGTTTTCATGTTTCCCTTTCACTATGGCATTGCATGGCTTGTTAAAGTATTAACTATTACATCTCATCAATTTCCTTCACACACTGACCAAATAATCTTGTAAGACACTTTGGGGACAGAGAGGTATGCTTGCTTCCTTTGGCGTTAAAGCTCTTGTCTTCAACTTGCTATGGCCTCTATTCACAAAAGCCGTACTCTTCTAAGTATTGAGTATACACCCGTGGGACTTGTTTAGGTTACATCAATAGACATTTGCTGTGGATTCCTCACTCCCACAACCCCTGATTTGATGGCAAAATCGGAGCCCTGGGGAAATTAAGAAAAAAGAGAGGGTCCTTTCCAATGAAGAACTCACGATATAATAAAGACAACAGAGCTTTAGTGGATATTTTAAAGAGATGCCCAAATGCTGAAGGGGTAAAGAAAAGCCTTTTAGTATAGTCTGGGGCTATAGCAACATTGACCAAGACTATGTAAAATGTTACATTACACCGTGAAGGGTGGGCAGAAACATAGACTGTGTGTGCATGTGTGTATGTGTGTGAGTGTGTGTGTGTGTGTGTGTGTGTTTCTGCCACTCTGTATGACTGTATATGTCTGTGTACTAGATACAGGAGAATTGAACTTGGACTAGTTGGATGGTAGATAGAAAATATCCCTAGCAAGCTTATGAGAAGAGATTTTGTTAGTGGACTGTGGGTGGGTGGGAACTGGAACACGAGCAACCTTTTGGGTGGCCAGAGGATGGGGGGAGAGTATTGAAAGAGACAACTGGAATCGAGGAGTATTTCAGGGTCAGGTAGAAACCTGGAGCAAGGGAATCTCCCAGGAATCTACAAGGATGACTCCACTCTTAGAAATAGTGGATACATAGCCTAAACTGGCCATCTCCTGTGACCAGATTGGTGCCTACCCTAATTGTCATCAGAGAGGCTTTATCCAGCAACTTATGGGAACAGATGCAAACATTAGGCAGGACTTGGAAAATCCTGCAGAAGAGGAGGAGAAAGGATTGTAGGAGCCAGAGGGGTCAAGGACACCACAAAAACACTCACAGAATCAATAATCTGGTCTCATAGGGCCTCAAAAAGACTGAACTGGCAACCAGGGAGCCTGCAGGGGACTGACCTTTGCATATATGTTATAATTGTGTAGCTTGGTCTTCTTGTGAGACTTCTAACTTTGGGAACAGGGGCTGTCTCCAACTGTACTTGTTTACAGGCTTTTGGGACCCTACTCCTCATACTGAGTAGCCTTGCCCAGCCTTCATATACAGAGAGGTGCCTAGTCTTACTGCAACTTGATATGCCGTGTTTTGTTGATACTCATGGGAGACCTGCCCTTTCCTAAACAGAAGAGGAGGAGCAGTGGATTGGGGTATGGGAACAGTGAGGAGGTAGGGGGAAGGGACTGGGAGGAGAGGAGGGTGGGAGAACTGTGACTGGAATGTAACATGAATGAATAAATAAATAAACAAACAAATAAATAAACCCCAACAATCCATAAGGCATCGAATTAATATTGTATGTGAAAGATTGCATGTGAAAGCCACTTCTTAGCTTCCAGAAGAAAGCAGTAGGAGAAGAAGCCAGAGAAACAGACGTAATTATGGCATAGGGCTTCCAGAGTACCTTCTGAGTAAGGGGGTTGAACAGTGTTGAGAGGTACTGATGACAAGGTTAGATTTGTAGTTCAAAGAAATCATTTTCACAAAAGTGCTAAGGAATGGATATCAAGGAGAAAAAGTCAGGAGTATGGCAGATGACACACAGAAGTTGTGGCCAGAGTCCAGCCTAGTTTAAGGGCAGTAGTAAGAGGTACACAGACAAGGTGTGGGACGGGATGTGGGACTGAAAGCTGACTGTGCTTTTCCCTCACGAGTGACTCTTAGTATAGACCAATTTGTTGTGTTAGAGGAATATGGGAAGTGGGAAGGAAGCCAGTGAACATGGAATGGAGCTGTAGGTAAGGTTCACCGAGTTACATGAGCAGCGATAGAGTAATGAGTGATTGCATTTCCTGTGGCTTTTGTCGAAGGTAAGAAAAAAGCGAGGTCAGAATGATGGCCTTATGGGGCAGGGATCATGGAAAGCTGCACCCAACATCTAGACTCCAGGGATATGGATGGTCAGGGACACATGCTCCATGCGAGTTCACACAGGGAGAAAGGAGGAGGTCTGAACTGCTTAGCATTTGTTGCCCCAAGATGGCAGAAGGCCACCAAGTGCCCTTTGAAAATAGGTTTTGTCTTCCCTTATCATCTCTGAGATTTCACTAGGAAGATACAGAAGTCTTCACCTACAAGTACACAGGAGCGTCACACAGACACGGACATTCCATGGGTGTTCTGCTTTGTTCAAAGATTTTTGTTGGAAAAAAAAAAACTTATCTGTTTGGAAAAAGGATTTACATTTGCAAATAGATTTGCAGGCAGATCCAACAGGCAGGACTTTGCCATTTGCAAATCCACTTGAAACATCTGGGCTCCTGTCTAGTCCAGAAATTCTTATACAAATGGACAACCCTGAGATCATAGTTTGGACATGGTTTAAAGACGAGACAGAAATGCTTAAGTGATTTGCATGACTTTGTTGGTTTTGGAAGCCTGGCCTATTTTGCTAACAAAATAAAAGGACAAGCAAAAGCCAGGCATGATTTTTTGTTAAGGGAGAATTAAATAAGTGGGATCAATAAGGAACAGCAATAAAAGCGCCTGGGCTTTGTTAAGTGGAGAAAGGCCATGTGACATTTCTGTGAAACAATCTTATTAATGAGAGTTTTAATTTAGGTTTCAGTTCTGCCCACAGTCCTAATGATAAAAAACATGTAAAGGAAGACTATACTGATGACTTATTTATTATGGACTGGAGGGGTGTTTTCTACAAAGCATATATATATATAAATATATATATAAAGATTCCTCTCTAGTCTTATAAAAGGTATTATAATAGCTAATATAAGATTGACTCAGGCTAAATTTACACTGCACCAATAGACTATACGAATTCCATTAGTGTTCCATTGATACCATCAGTGGAGAGAAAGGCAAAAGGATGCCCTGTTTCTGCTCCACTGCAGTAATGAAGCAGCATTACAGACAGCAGCTGCTGGCTTCTCAAACAGCTCTTCCCCCGCCCCTGCCCAAGGCATCACTTGGTATATTGCAAGATTCTCCAGAAAAATGTCTTTTGACCTTGTAGTCCTTCTCTTTATCATTTGTAATTTTTATCCCCACAACTGTGGCATCCGTGGAATCTGTGTGCTACTGTGGTGCTATGTGTTCATTTAAAATGTACAATGAAAATTTCAAATTGCAAAGAGGAGTTTGAGATTGACATTACCAAACGCATCTGTGCCAATAAAGCCTAGGGTTCCAGAAATGCTGTCCACATATTTGAAATCCTCGGAGCCATTCATGATGTGGTGCAGAAACTGCTGACACAGGAAGGGTCTCTCATTTGATTTTTTTTTTCTTGGCTAAAAACCAAACATGGTTCTTGCTAGAAGAGAATAAAGTTGATATTTTGTCATTCTGTGATGATGCGCTAGATTTTTGTCTAGTTAGCCTTCTTGTTGATGTGTCACACAGAAATCCACACTGAATGCTATGGATCCCTAACTGCACCACCAGGTCTATTCTATGGATGTGAATCCTGTGTGTGTGTGTGTGCACGCTCACAAGTGTGTGTAATAGTGGGTGTACATTTGTTTGTACATTTGTAAACTGGCATACAACTACCCAAAAGGATAGGAAATTTTTCAAAAGTGAGACTTTAAAACACAAGAACTTAACCAGGTTCAAATTACAAAGCTCTAGTATTTAAAACGTTGCTTTCCGACCACATTTTCTCTGAGTTGCCGCATTTTGCTTTGGTTGCCTGTGGGACATCATTCTTTCATGATTACAAGGTCCAGTAATGATTCTTCCCTGCCCCTCCAAGCTTTTGAATTTCTGCCTGTCTCCCACTTGAACTCTGCCAATAAAGACTTATTGTTTCAGCATGTAACTGTTGTCAGTACCAGGCCCCTGAATGTCTTCCTCAATTACCTCTTTACACTCTTAATCAGCAAGTCCTGGTGACCTACTGTTTTTCCATTTAGCCCAGATTTCAGTTCCACTCAATACTCCTCACCATTTTCTGTTTAAGTTTAGGTTTTGAGTATTTCTTTTTCTCAGATTGTTTTGCCTTCATATTCTTTAAAAGTGTATCTTCCTTGGTCTTGGTATTTCTTACCAACTCAATCTCTACACCATTATTATTGGTCTTTCTGAAGTGCCAGTATTCTCCTCTTTAGTTTAGAAGGTGTCAATAATTTTGATCCTTGCTGACGGTATAGTATAAACTTTGAAAACTTTTGCCTGGATTTTTCTGATCTACCTTTTAGCCCTTCTATTTACACTTTTTCTTTATTATTTTCATAAAGTAATTGTTTTATTTGCACTACTGTGTCAAACTTTTCCTTGTATTTGTATGTATTGCTGTGTGTCCCCTACATGGAGTGCTTTGCCCTCCTTTTCTCTTGGATCACTTTCAACATTTTACTTAACACAAGGCATCCTCTTCTCTAAGGAACATTCTCTTTTCTCCATACTGCATTTGGTTTCTAAATGTCTGGCTCATCTCTCACTCATCACATGACACTTATTTCCTCGTGTCTTCTATTGGAATGCAAGCCTCTTGATATCTAGGTCTGAGCTTTCTATCTCAGTCCTCAATATCCTTGATTTCTCAAATCCATTCAACTAATTTTAAGTGATAACTCACTATATGCCATGGAATCTTCCGGTCATTGATTAAAATAGGCTATGAATGGTTCAAATTATTGCTTCCAAGGCTCTGGTAATCGCCTTTGCTTAGCAATGGTCCTTGTGTATTATTACACATCACTTTTGGGAGAGGTTCACGTTATCCATGGCTCCAGCAGATGAGAACAACCAGAACATTTATGTGGAACCTTCTCCACTCTGCCTTATGCATCTCTTCCCTTGGTGGATTTTAGCCAGTGTCTTTTCACTATAGTGAACTGGAACCATGAGCATTGACGCTTTCAATGTTGATGGACCTTCTAATAAATATTAAGCCTAAAGTAACTTTGAGAGCACCCAATTATAAAGCCCTTCTCCAGCACTAGAATAGTCTTGAGAGCACCTTAAAGCTCAGCGAGAATGTAAAGGACATGCCAAGCCATTGCGTATGTCACTACGTCTCCCACAACAGGCTTTGCTGTAAGGGTAGATAGAGACTTGCATTAAAATTGTGAGTTATCTTACTGTCTTGCTCAAAACACATTGGTCATTCTCTGTTTATAGGATCAATTCCAAACTTGTTACTATAGATCACAATGAATGTACACAATGCAGCCTTCTGCAAAAACCATTTTCTCTAATGATGCAACAGCACAGGCTAACTGACCCTCCTTGACCTTCCAAACATTCATTTATCATAGTGATTCTGATTTTGCTCTGCCATTTGCTCTTAATATTCTTTCAATTCCTCCCTACCTAAGATGTTCCTTAAGTCCCCACAGTGGTCTCCACAGGGCTGTGTTCTAGGTAGGCATCTCTTGAATAGTTTAGGTTTTCATTACTATTTGCCTGATCATAGGGCCAAACCCTTGGCCCCCACTCATCATTAAGGAAGAAAACCAAAGCAGTGGCTTTTTGATATTGCTCAATCCTTTTATCACTGCAAGGAAAATCACAGAAACCAGCTTATTGGTCTGAGCTGCTTTGACTTTTGTAGACCAGTCTTATGTCAACCATTGAACAATCTTCTAAGCAGGGTGACATTTCTGTTTGTGCACTTTCATCTGTAGACCAAGTACCTCTGTCAATAGCAATAGTTGGTCAATAGCAAGCTGGCCCTAGGGCACTGTCCCTTTATCCCTCAGTTCCTTTTGTGGTTCCAAGGTAAGACCCAGAAAAGAAAAGAGATTACCCATTCATGATTACAATGATTATCTCTTTGAATTCGCTCAGTGGTATATTTCTGAACAGACCATTCCTAGTCCACCATGGAGCTCTTTTGTACATTGCCTTCTCCATAGGAACACTTTGCCCATACCACCTAAGACATGATGCATATTTCTGGTTTAAAGATTTTCTTATGAATACCAGTAATGGAACCATTTCAATTAATATCCAAAAACAGCCTAAATATTTGCTTCAAAAATAACTGCATATTGCATTATTGTATAATTAAAAGAAAAGGGGAGCATTATCTTCTTTTTAGAAGAGCCTTCACGTGGGCAGACATATCTCAGAAGGGTTCTCCTAGAAACAAAAGCTATGCTTGTGTCAGATTGTGCCAGCAGGTTAACACCATTTCAGGGAGAAGAAAGAGTGTGTGCGGAGACCTTGAGCTGGAAAAATGACTGGCACACTCAGGGGCCCGATTTTAGAGCAGCAGCGTAGGGAATGTGGGAGAGCTGCTCAACACAGGTTTCCGAGCTCAATCTTAAATTTTCTCTCTTTTTGTGTCAGCAATGTAGTTTATGCATTGTAATTAATTTTGAAAAATGTGCAAAAATTCTGAGTGAATATAGTACACCTGGGTTTAATGGATTTCCTCGTCTTCTGACATGGCAGACAGGACACTCTCTACAGTACCTTGATTGGAGAGAGTGCTGCAAGGCTGAGGATATTGCAGAATCCCCTGGTGATTGGCAGGATGTGGGAGCTATAGACTCTGAAAGGACAAAGGTAAGCTTTAGACAAATGTGACACAGAATCCATCAAATGGGTTTATTGCTTCTGTTTTTCCTGTAAAAATCCCCATGAATGAAAAGACCAGGGAGAAAATAAGCAGTAAATGAAAATAGATTTGGTGTGCCCCAACTTTGCAAACCCAGATTTCCTCCTGTGCACTTCATCTGGAGCTGAGACCATACCAATTTGTCAGAGATGAAAGATTTCCACCACATTGACTGATAATTATATTTCCCAAGAGTTGTTAAGTTAAGGACCATTTTAAGACAAATAAAAAAGCCCCTTAACTTAGCCTAGGTGATATATGACTGTTTTGCACAGTAGGTCCAGAAAATCCAATAGTGTTTTTTACTGAAATACAGGATATCTAATTTTCTAAAATTTGCTATGTTCATAAGTTGCACATCTACTATTAACTATTGCATCTCAAATTAATTATTTTATACATATCTGGCTTACATAGTAGAGTTTTTGTGTAATAAGAAGCAATATTAATGTTTCTTAAAAAGACTACTATTCACCAAATACTGAGAAAGTATATAAAAGCACAAAAAAGTGAGAGAATACAAAATGAAGCTATTTAAAGGAACATTAAAATAAAATGTTGAAATTATTAGCCTAAATTTATATACTAGTTAAGGAAATAGTTGTTGAATAAGTAGGATTGGCTAGATACCTATCTAGATACTTGTGCTGTCAAAGCCTATAAACAAAAATCATTGTCTTATGAAAAGTACATTATGGTGAGAAAAGAGGGCCCATAAGTAACAGACATATTAAATAGTAAATTATAGCGTATAAAGGGAAACATTCCATAGTGAAGACAGTAGAATTAGTCACAGGTAACACATCAAGCAGAGCTCTAAACACTTGGGAAAGAGAGACTATTTTGAGAAGATGACACTGGAGCAAAAACTTGGAGAAAGAAATTAGTTTGTATTAGGGAAGGAATGTTTCTAACAACGAACTACTCAAAAGCTTAAGATGAGAACATGCTTGGTATGTTGGGGAATAGAGGAGAAGGCAGTATAGCCAGTTTGAGAACAGTAGAGGGTGGAGGCAGGTTACAGAGAACAAGGTCCTTGAAGGTACCGTGTGAATCTGCAAAAAACTTGGACTCAATTGAAGGTGATGTGAATAACCAAAGGAAGGCTTGAAGATGAAGTATAGCATGGGAAGGCTTATGACTTAAAATCATCATTGTGCTTCTAAGTTGAAAAAGATTATAAGGAATAAGACGTGAAAGAGACAAGGGAACCAGCTAGAAGGCATGGTATTTGATTGTATGTGTAATCTAGACTGGACTATATTATTTAGTTGCTAATTAAAAACCTAACTTATGTATTGTGGAGGTACTTTATTGCTGTGGGATATTCTGTATGGCGAATGTGTTGCTCTGATTGGTTAGTAAATAAAACACTGATTGGCCAGTAGTCAGGCAGGAGCAAGTATAGGCGGGACAAGGAGGAGAAGAATTCTGGGAAGTGGAAGGCTGAGTGAGGGAGACACTGCCAGCCGCCGCCATGACAAACAGCATGTGAAGATGCTGGTAAGCCACAAGCCACGTGGCAAGGTATAGATTTATAGAAATGGATTAATTTAAGATATAAGAACAGTTACCAAGAAGCCTGCCACGGCCATACAGTTTATAACCAATATAAGTCTGTGTGTTTACTTGGTTGGGTCTGAGCTGCTGCGGGACTGGCGGGTGAGAGAGATTTGTCCTGACTGTGGGCCAGGCAGGAAAACTCTAGCTACACTTTATATATGTTGATCACACCCATAGCTAAGTTTAGCTAAGTATAATTACATTTGATGAGCAGGTAGGCTCATCCATTATTTGTGTCTGTACAAATATATACATTTATAAATATATTTATATATACATTATAAATACATATATACTTTATAAGTTTATGCACATATTATGTATGCACATAAATATGTATTCACATTCATATACATCTATATGTATATTCTATTGGTTATATTTTTCTATACAACTCAGACTGTTAAAGAAGTTCTTGCAAGTTAGACCAAGAGGCACATCAGTATGGCAGTAATGTAGACACTGAGAATCACTTATTCTGGAGCATTAGTATAAATGTGAGATAAAGAACTCAAGGAAAGTCCCGACAGACTTCTGAGCAAAAGATGGTCCAGAAGCCAGATCACAAGGAAATAACCAAGCTAGAGGTGATTCTGATAACCATAATTCTTTCAATGGGCTTGAAAAATATGTATTTGTATATGTTCAGGGGACATATGCTTGCACTCCCGCCCAGAAATATGTGGATTTGGAGAAACTAATTATGTATCTCAGTGGCGCACACCTTTAATCCCAGCACTTGGGAGGCAGAGGCAGGCGGATCTCTGTGAATTAGAGGCCAGCCTAGGCTGCAGAGTGAGTTCCAGGAAAGGCGCAAAGCTACACAGAGAAACCCTGTCTCAAAAAAACAAACAAACAAACAAAAAAAACCCCCAAAAAAAGTTTTTCGAACTGAAAAGGCAGCTTAATAATTACGGGCTTTTAGGTTGATGGATTTAAGACTGCTAAAACATACATGTTGTTCAGCACAAAGTCTGCT
The DNA here is from genome assembly GCA_902168405.1 of Peromyscus aztecus. Classification (NCBI taxonomy): domain Eukaryota; kingdom Metazoa; phylum Chordata; class Mammalia; order Rodentia; family Cricetidae; genus Peromyscus; species Peromyscus aztecus. The sequence goes on from CABHPQ010139246.1 coordinate 14,910, forward strand.
GACAAGTTTTTGTTAAACATCCTTAAAAATATAGTTTGTGTAAGTCCATTTTTAAGACCAAACTGCACAGAGTACACACACTGCTGGGGAATGAAAAGATAACAGAAGAGGACACTTACACACAGTACGGAGGAAGACGACCTTCAGTTCGCGAATCGTACCTCGATTGAGAGCAAGTCTCACAAAGCAATGAGTTAATTTTACCCATCAGTCTACCTGGGATAATAGATGGGCTAGCTATGTGTCTAACTGCTGTGACAGAAACAAATAAAGAAAACCTGACAACAGCAACGCACGGAAGGAACTGTTCGTTTGGACTCACAACTTCAAGCTACAGTTCATCTCTGAGAGGAAGTCTAACAACAGGAGTCGGGGGTGACTGGGCACATCGCACTCACAGTCAGGAACTAGAGAAAAGGTAATGTTGGGGCTCAGCTTGCCCACCTGAAAGTGGATCTTCCCATCTCAGTTCCTCTAACCTAGGACAATCCCTCACAAAAATGTCTAGCTATTTATCTCCCAGGAGATTCCAGATTCTTCCAAGTTGACAGGGAACATAAACTATAGCATTCTATAACTGGTAAATACTATTTCTGTATCTGTCTGTGAAGAGGTTTCTAGGACAGATTAGCAATTTCTTTGTCTATTGGAGTAAGTAAGATCATCCTCACTAGTGGAATGTGGGCAGGCACCACCCAGTCTGAGTGAGATAAGACAGAGGAAGGAGGCAATGATCAGTTACTGTCTGATCTAGCACTACCCTCTCCTGTGCCTGGACAGCAGTGTTCTTAATTTAGGTGCCTTCGGATTCAGACCAAAACTGATGTCACCCTTCCATCCCCAGTATTCAAGCCTTCGGCATTAGACTGAAATATCTCACTATCTCACTACCTTACCAACGATCCAAAGAAATCCTTAATTCCATGGTTAGATGAGTTCTTCTAGGGTTGGGAAAGTAGCTCAGAGGTGAAACTGATCCTTAATATTCACTAAGGCCTTATAATCACCTTCCTGCACCACAAAAATAACCTGGCACCTTTCCCCTTCTAGGATCTAGTTACTATTGGGGAAGTTAGCACTTTTAAATATAGACCCATCTACAAATATTAGAAGATCTATTTAATAATACTGGTAAAGACAGTCAGACTAAGATCTGTCAGGATAGGTGATGCTAAGTCACTTACAAGGAGATGTTTATAATGTTTATTAAGACGGGGACTTAATACCTGTAATCCTGAAATAATTTAAGTATCATTCCTCTAAATAATCCAACTGAAGTTCAGGAACAATTTACTATGATGCTGCAAATCTATTTTTCTTAGAGGGTAAAGGTTAGTCTGTGCAGGTATTTTCTAGACTATGATTTGAAAGGCATTTGGCATCTAGACAGAGTTGGTGTGCCCCACCCCCACCCAGCTGTTGTGTGAAAAGAAATAGTGGGGGCTGAAGGTGTAACCTGAGGGTTTAAACTCTTACTTATGAACAAGAACCTGCATAGACGATGTCAGTGATGTGATTAATCATTCTCTGGTACAGAAAGAAGTTTTCTCATGTTGAAATTTTGATTTATGTGTGCTCCTGCATTATCTCCTAAACCCTAGCCACTTGCCAGCATGCACACTATAATGAGTTTGGCATTTGTGTAGGGCTTTCAACATTAAATAATGAATCCCTTTGGAATACCCCAGTACCACTATATCCTACACACATTTTAAGTGGGTAAAATAAAGATAGTACATAACTTCACTGTGTGTATGTATTAAGTTATTAGAGTAGGAATAATTATGTTTCAATATTTTATTATGGAATCATTAAACATGTTCCATAGAATTCTCTGTATGCCATAGATGCACAGAAGTGAAGACTCCTGATGTAAAGATAATAGGAGGGCAGGTGGAACTCTATGATTTGGCTTTTTATTTTTATTTGTTTTAGATTTCATTTTAGTGTGTGTGTGAGTGTATGTGTGTGTGTGTGAGAGAGAGAGAGAGAGAGAGAGAGAGAGAGAGAGAGAGAGAGAGAGAGACAGAGAGAGAGAGAGAGAGTAGTTGTATGTGTATGCACATGTGTGAGTGCCTACTGAGAGCAAAAAGTACTACTGAAGCCAGAAGAGGGCACCAGATCCCTGGGAGCTGGAGTTACTAGTAGTTGTGACTTCCTCGTGTGGGTACTGAGAACAGAATTCCTGTGCTCTGGAAGAGCAGCAAGAGCTTTTAACCACTATGTCAGCTCTCTATTGCTAGCTGTTTTTGTTTGTTTGTTTGTTTGGTTGGTTGGTTGGTTTTTTGTTTTGTTTTGTTTATTAAACTAGTGCTTCTATCACTTGATGTGTAATCACTATCTAATCCTTATCAAGAACTCCAATCACACTCACTCAGAGACTACCTTTTAATGTTATACAGTTTATCTGTGAGATTGAGTTTAAACTTAATTCTTCAAAATTCTAACATAACCTAGTGTTAGAATATGTTCTAATTTTGTTCATAAAAGAGTATCACCAAGAATATAGTAAAAATTTACCCTACTATTGTATAAAAATGCCTTAGAACTATTCTCTTTGGTTTTGATGAGAAAAATATTAGTAAATATATCAGTGTATCTAAAATGCTGCAAAGTTATGCTTTAAGCCAAAAATGTTTTAGCCACAATCTCTGTGAAGATGTCTACTGCAGAGACTTTAAAATACGTTTTTGTAAGCTTTTTTTTCAAATTGCTAAAGTACTTAATAGTATAGAAAAGAGGAAGTTAGTATAATGGTTAGAATATAGGACCTGAGATTTTTTTTAATAGAGGAAATACATGTATGTATTTTTATAATTGTGTTACTGCTGTAGGTGTACATAAGTACTGGTGCTACATAGAAGTGTGCATTATGTTCCTATATGTATGAATTCATAGATTTTACACACACACACACACACACACACACACACACACACACACACTTATATTTTTGGTTGTGAGCCTAGCCTTTAACGGCTGAGCCATCTCTCCAGCCCTCACACACACTCTTAGATAATATGCCGATCTACACTAACTCAAGCTTGGGTAGAGAACAGAAAATCTAGATACAGAAATTTTTTAAGGAAGAAGGTATAATAAAGTCATTTTCCCCATTAAGTGGGGAATGCATTGACTTCTTCTCCAGCATAACTAGAGACAAAACAAAACAAAGCAAACTAGAAAACTAAAGCAAAAATATCATGACTCATCCAGCTACCTTTGGATTATAAGAAGTGCTACATGGCTTTGAAAAAAGATTGAGAAGCACTTTTAGAAATGACCCAAAAAAGTTGTGATTGATTAGGGTTGGCCTTCATGGATTTGTAGCATGTTCATAGCACATACATTTGGAGAAATCCAAAGCCTTCCCTTGGTTTTTGTGCATCTATCTTGATCCAGCCCTAGTGCCAATCAGGAGCAAATGAAAAGTTTCTAGAGTAAGCCTTTCACCGTTACAAATATTTCAAGAGGCCGGAAAACAATGCAAAGTAAAAACTATCTAGGTATTACATATAAGCAAAATATGAATGAAAAATTGGAGAAACAGTGCAAGATTGCCTGATATAACTATGAAGTATAATCAAGCATCTTAAAATTACATTTATAGGGTTTAAACAATAGGATTAGTTGTAAATTACCATTGGGCTATGTGAATGCACAAAATAATGTAGCAGTGCTAGCAATTTGTCAAATATAATTTCCACATTGAAAAGTAAATTAAAATAAAAATTTAATAAATGCAATTTTACCAGTTGAAGCCCAGCAAAAGTATCAGTAGCATGGAGGTGGAAATTAGTATCTACAATGGAATATGAAAAACAACAACAAAAACAGCATGAGGAAAAAATCATAAAAACCCCAGAAAACCTTGTAGCTGTGAAGAGAATGATTACTATGTCTATAAAGAGTAGAGGAAACATTACTAGAGATATCAAAGTAGGACTTCTAGAATATTTCAAGGCAACAATGTATAATCAGTGTTGGAGATGTCGTCAACCAAATGACATGATTCCTGAAGAAAAACTGAGAGAGAATGGAAGGACACTGGAAAATATTTGCCAAATACAGTGTAATTAAACAAAGTTTTAAAAAGGAGAACAGAGTGACTGGAGAGAGGCTCAGTGGTTAACAGCACTTGCTGCTCTTCCAGAAGATCTGAGTTTAGTTCCAAGTACCCACATAGGTCATATCTGCATATAACTTCATTTAGCTAAAAGGATCCAACACCCTCTTCTTGCTGAGTTGGGTACCTACTCACATGTCACATAGACACAGTCATACAAGGAAATAAAAATATAATGTTAGAAAGAGAGGACTGATCCTTTAAAAGAAAGAATGATAGTAACCATCTAAGTAAACAAGTCATGCCAGGAGTCAATGCATACTAGCACTGACATGCTAAATGGAGAAAAATGTGGAATGAGACTATCGACCATTCCAGATGAAGAGAAGAGGAGAGACAAGAAGGAACACCGATGGGCAGAGCATGTACAAAGGGTGAGACAGAGCCAGTAGTAGCTCCACATTTATAGAAACCCGAGATCATCCCCAGGTGATGATTCAATGACTTGATTAAGATTAACATGATGGCATGACATTCACCAAGAGTTGCATTTCAAATGTAGATTCAGACTGGATGGAAAAGGATATATAACATGCTGTGCAAATGCTAATTAATCAAAGTTAATGTGATCAGGACTAAGGAGGCTTCAAAGTCAAATTCTCTTGATTGACTAAGAAAATATATATTAAGTAAACGACATTAAAATATGAGATGTTGCCATAAAATACAGGAAGAAACATAATGGGAGGCTTAATATTACTTTTCTTAGCAAATGATAGGGAAAAACAGTAACAAAAATGTCATTAATCATAAAGGAAATTTAAGTGATTAGAACCATATAATAGGGGCTGGGAGACAGCTCAGAAGTTGAAGAGTACTTTCTGCTCTTCCAGATACCCTGAGTTAAATTCCCAGACTGGAACTCCAGCTCCAGGTGATCTAATGCTTTCCTTCTGATACCAGTGGACACTGGGGCACATATCCCATACATTCACACACACACACACACACACACACACACACACACACACACACACATAACCACAAAACCACATCATTAACAAAAAAAGAATCATATCATAAACTACATCTTTAGTCATTATTTTCTCCATATATCAAACAGGTAAACATGTGTAATAAATAGCAACAAATCTATTAATACATGCATGTTTTGTATGTGTACATGCATTTGCACAGGTAAATAAATTTGTCTGCCAATTGGAGACTATATGATCCTTTGAGGGGCATGCAGACCAGTTGCAAACATTGGACTACTGCTGGACTATTCACAGAACCTTATCTAGCAGAAAAGAACAAGAATAAAGAGAGTTAAGATAGACCTCATCAGAATAAAGACTGGGTCTAATTGTTGGGATTTCAAGTAGACATTCTGTCAAAGAGAAAAGTAGCAAAAAAAGTTTGAATAATAGTGATAATGTAAAAACTAGAACATGCCAAAACATGTGGAAGGAAATAAATATACCCAGAGGACAAACCGTATGTATATTTTATAACATAGCTATGCATTTATATGCGCAGCTTTAAACTTCTTATACATCATGTAATAAACACAAGGGAGAGAGACATAGAAATAAAAACTGCAAATCCATCTCATTTAATAGAAACAGGAAAAAAAGATAATGATTGGAGAAAAATCTACCATAATAGAAAAATTAAAAGGAGATTCAGAAAATATCATTACTTTAGTGTGTGCATACTTGGACATACACAGGCAGGTGTGTGTGTGCGGGTGTGAATGCACATATGTGTACATGTTTGTGTGTGTATGTGTGTATGTGTGCACGTGTGTGAGTGTGTGTGTGTGTGTGTGTCCATCCGTCCAAGACATTGATGTTGGGTGTCTTCATCTATTGCTATTCATCTTTATTGTTTCAAGACAGGGTATCTCATTGAACCTAAAGCTCCATGGATATCTGGCCAGTGAGTTTCAGAAATCTGGCTATATCCTCCCACCATACGATGGAGATACCGGTACCTTCCTCCTTGCCCAGATTTTTAGGGGTTTTCTCAGCATCTGTACTCTGTTACATCTGTGGCAGCACTTAATTGACTGAACTATGTCCCCACCTCTCAGGATTACTTTTAAAAAAGACTGTTAAAACTGAGCATGTTCTTGGATTGGTCTAATTATTAGAAAAGCAAGAATTCTCAAGGAAACATTATTGGGATCTAAGTAGGGACATATTACCAGAGCCTAGAAATATTGAAGAGATTAGAATAATATGAATGGCCCTTTAGCAATAAGTATACACATTCAAATAGACAAATTTCTGTGAAAACATAATCATTTAAATTGACTCCTGAAGGAAGAAAATATGTAAGAATTATGCACATAGATATTAAGAAATTAAATCATTAATCAAAAGCCTTCCTACAAACATTTCTGGCCCCAGATGGATTCATTAATAGGTCCTGCCAGACATTCAATGAAGAAATAATACTATCATTTAAATCTCTCTGAGAATGAAAATCTAAAAAGGACACTTCTCAACTTGTTCTGTGAGGTTATTATAACCTTGACAAAAATTTTACCAGCATATTTCAGGAAAACTGAAAAAACACAGCACTTTGACTCATGAGTATAGTCACAGTGCTCTTCAACTAAATATTAGCAGATTAAGTCTAGAACAACAAAGAGAATAATTACTCTCTTCAGGCAAAGACTTGAGGAATGCTCTAACTTTGTCAGGCTTTACCTAGCCACCGGTGTTAGTGTAGTCTACACAAGTTTAAAAGAGTGCCTCAACCTGAATACTGTAAATGCAGACCCCAGCAACATGCGAGGAAGGCATGTCCCAAGCCTTCTGCACTCATAGTTCTTACAAACTGGCTACACATTCAAGGATCTCCTAAGCTCCTTCTGTTCTGACACTATGCTGGACATCTCAGTGAAATCAGGAAAGTGTATAAGTATATTCTAGATGTTTTATAAAGCATGCTGAGCTGACAGGAGTGTTGGGGAGGTGTAGAGAAGTTCACATGCCATTAACTAATAACTACAATAATAAAATAGAAAAAAGTTAAAATTCTTTAAAGAGATGCAAGAAAAATCTTGGTCTTCCATTTTGATAAAAGCAGTGTCTCCTTGGAATAATTCTCAGTCCATCAGAGTGCAGTCAGAGTTATTCTAGCTCCCTTCTGAGCCATGCACAGTGTGTGCGCATGGCCACCAGGCTCTGAACTTTCCTCTAGCCCATTGTCCTTCTCCATCCCCTCATACTAGATGCTGCTCTGGATTTGTTCTTTCCTGTCTGTTATCCAGACCACTGTTTTGTTGTTGTGGTTCTGCTTTTTATTATGCTCCTCATCTTCATTTCAGCTTCTTAATTACAAACATGTGAGTCTGTTCACATTATACACTGAATTAATTATCTCATGTCTGCAAGGGACCTAGATCAGGTTAGTTTCTATTTCATTGACACTGGTTTCCTTTTTCTATGTTAAGAAGCAAAACCTCTATTTCTAACCTAAAACAAACCAACACAAACCACACACACACACACACACACACACACACACACACACACACACACA
>CABHPQ010139247.1:0-16253 GCA_902168405.1 Peromyscus aztecus
ACCAGTAAACGCCTCCATGGGAGAGGGAGCATTCGGTTTTTACGGCCTGGGATTTTTGATGTGTTTACACGCTTCAATGCATGACTGCGCCCCCAGTTTTCTTTCTGGAAAATTCTCAAGACTTCCAAAGGCTTTTCCTGCTGGTGACTACTGAGTGGCCTCTGTCCTGCCTGTCAGCGCGGTCTCCTCCCCCGCAACTCCCCACCCACCGGGGCAGTGGGAACAGGTGTAATACTCATAAAGCTTTATGGTGAAGATGCTGGCGGTGTGAAAATGAGTAAAACGTGCAAGAAGGGTTTTGGTCTTTGCTTACCCATTTGAAGTTAAAGCCTTCTGTTTGTTTTGTTTGGATACAGGGTCTCTGGTAGTCAAGGATAACCTTGAATTTGTTATGTAATTGAGGCTGGCTTGGAACCCCTTATTCACCCCACCCTCCCTTCACTTTCCAGGTGCTGGAATTACAAGTGTGAGCCACCACACACGGTTTAATGAGCTTCTATTTGAATTTTAAAAAAATTAAAAATTAAACCAGTTTGGATCAGCCTGACTCTCTCTAAAAAAAAAAAAAGTGCAAGTTTACCCAATTAGAAATTTTATTAGCGTTTCAGTGGGCTTGGGCTAAGAGTGCTGCTGGATACGGCAGCGTGTTTAAAGGACTGAGTCACTGTGGGTTGAGCCCTCGTAGCGCCAGGTGAGCGCTTAATGGAAGATTCAAAACGGAATGGGTCCCATGTAAGTAACTGTGCCAGGGATGAAAAGCCCTTTACCCATTCGTCATTCATTTACGACTCATGTGTTTTAAGTAGAGATTTTCAGTAATTTCACGAACATCCATTTATGCAAATACTCTCTTGCACTGTGCCAATCAGTGTGCCGGACTCTGGAGGACTCAAGTAATACTAGTAATACTCATTCGTCAGGTGCTTATTTTGAACCCACGTATAGGCTATGTGATTATCGTGCTCATCTGAAAGCGGTTTATTGAGTATGCAGGATGCTTTGCGCTAGGTGCTGGGAATATAGTGTGGACAAGACAGCTGGAGTTACTTCCTTTATCTAGTTGGCAAAACAGGTAGAAAATAAAATATATTACTAAACTAAGAACACACTTTGTATTTATTTGCTTATTTACTAGGGATTATTAACCCAGGGCTTTATGTTCCACCACCGAGTTATACCCCAGCCCTTTTCTATTTTAAGACCAGGACTTGCAAAGTAGTCCAAGCTGGCCTTGAACTTGATTGGGGTCCTCCTACCTCAGTCTTCCAAACAGCTTCGATTGGAGTAGCTGGGGTTCCGAGTGCCGTACCATGTCTAGGTTAATCACAGGGTTTGAAGTGTAAACTGGATCACCTCATACTCCAGGTCAGAACCGTCTAAATGCCCTCCCAGCTCCCTCTGATAGGCACAGACCTGCCGGGGGCTCCAGGAGCCACCTCTTGGTTTCTGGCTTCTTCATCCTGTTACCCACCTGACCTCACCTTCTGCTCTCTCTCTTTGCCTTGCCCAGGTGTCCCTTTTTTTTTTTTCTTTTTTTAAATTTTTCAAGACAAGTTTTCTCTGTGAAACAGTCCTAGCTGTCCTGGAACTTGCTTTGTAGACCAGGCTGCCCTCGAACTCACAGAGATCGCCTGCCTCTGCCTCCCCAGTGCTGGGATTAAGGACCTGTGCCACCACCACCCGGCTTGCCCAGGTGTCTTAGCCACACCAGCTTTCTTGCAGCTAAGGGTCTTTGGATTTATGATGCTCTGCCCGAGATGTGGTCCCTCCCTGCTTTCCTTTCTCTGGCCCCTACCCTTTGCTCCATGCTATTGTCTCAGTAACCTCCAGATTTAAAATCCCAGTCGCCCTAGCAACTCCCCTTTTTCCTTCATAACTTTTGTTTCCATAGCCCCTATGGCTGCCTAGTGTATAATGCATCACTTCCTAGTTTATAATTTGCCTTCCCATACTAACGCATCTTGCCCAAGCTCTCTCATCCACAGCTGAATCCTTCGCCCTCTTTTCTTCTTTGAGATGGTCTCAGGTAGCCTAGGCTGACCTGGAATTTGCCATGTCGATGATGTTGGGATGATCTTGAATGGACCTCCTGCTTTTACCTCCCAAGCGCTAGGACTTCCGGTGTGAGCCATGGACCCTGCTTCACTGCTGTGTGTTTAGAATCCGGAAGAGCGCCTGGTGTGTAGTAGGTCCTCCTTAACTGTTTGTTGACTAGAAGGAGGGGACGATGGAGAGCTGAGGCCGAGTGATCAGCGGCTCCTGGAAGGAGACAGTAGTACTGAGGCTGGGAAGGGGGAAGGAAGTAGCTGTACTGTGGGGTGAGGTGGGAGGTTTTGAAGAGGAGACAGGTTTGCGAGGGGACCCTACAGAGGCCTTGAGACAACAAAGAACCTGGGTGCTGTGGATTTATTGGTCGCTGTGGTTGGGCACTCTGCTACTAAGGGAGCATAGAAAGAAATGATGGAAACCATGTGGTGTGAATACCTATAATCCCAGCAGAGGTAGGAGGCCTGTCGGAGCAAGAGTAAAACTGTAAAGCTATCTCACCAACTGAAAAGACAAGAAAAAGGAAAAAAAAAAGGAGGAGGGGTATGCAAATGGGAATCAGGTACAGATCATGCAGGGAGTTCTTAGAAGTCACATGACTCCCAGTCTGTTCTCTTATTAAACCTCTTTTATGGCTCAAAAACCTAGGAATTGGGGGAGATTGCCATGGTAGAGCCTGGGATAATGAACCTCTGATTGGAAGCTTCTATGTTTCACTACTGTACCAAGGTCAGAAGATTCATCTCTGTGCCAATGGACCTGCTGGTCCAGTGGGAAGAGGACCCGTCACAGTGCTCACATGGCAATGCCAGAAGTCACGAGCTTCCTGGGGCTGTGTAGAGTGAAGCACCTGATTCTGTCCAGGAGTGGGACAGGCCACCTGGGCAAACAACAGGATCATTTCCCTGCTGTTACTGTTAGGAGAAACATCAGTGTAGTGATTCTTAGTTAAGACGTGGAGTTGAAATGAAATACAAGAGCTCATTCTTTAAGGCTTCACTGTAGTCAGTTAAAAAGCAAACCAAGAGCCAGGTGTGGTAGTGCACATCTGTAACCCTAGCACTTGGGAGGTGGAGGCCAGAGGATAGATAGTTCGTGGCCTGTCTACATGAGACCTGGTTGCAAAAAACCAAAAGCACACAAGACTTAGTTTCAGAAAATCAAATCCATGACAAATCAAACACCTCCCCTGCCAGATCCCCAAACCAAAAATTTCAACCAGGCTTGAGAGTGTGGCCCTGTTAAAGACCATGTCTAATGTATGTGAGCTCCCAGCAACACACACTACACACCACACACCACACACCACACACACACACACACACACACACACACACACACACACACACACATGACGGGGTCTGGGAGCGGGGAGACAGGGATGCTTGCTTTTCCTATAGCAATGGCTTGTGTCAAATGTCCCCTTTTCTCCTTTTGTGAAGTAAAAGATTGTATCTGAGGTAGTGTAACATCACTATTGTTTAATGCCTGTAAGTCTTCGTGAACTTGTTATTGGTTATAGGTTATATTCTTTCTTGATTCTTACCTCAAATTGTCTTTGCCTCCCTTGAATACCAATATTTAAGTTTTATTTAAAAGGCTTTTATTTTAAGTAGTATGTGCGTGAGCAAGCGAGCATGTGTGCACGCACACTCATGCACATGAATTCTGGTGCCAGAAGAAGGCATTAGATCCCTAGAGCTAGGGTTACAGGTGGTTGTGCTAGGAACTGAACCTGGATCCAAGGGAAGAACAGCAGCAAGTGCTCTAAACTGTTGAGCATCTCTCCAGCCCCCCAGCATTTAAATTTTCATCATTTTGGAGGGGTTGAGATAGAGGTCTCACTGTGCTTTTCAGATTGGTCTCAAAGTCCTGGGCACATATGATGCCGCTGCCTCAGTTTCCTGAGTAGCTAAGACTACAGCCCTGTACCATCGTGGCTGGCTTTAGAAGGTTTTGACTCAAATATGGATGTGTGAGACCATCGCTCTTCCAGCCTCCCCTTGCTCCCCACAGCCCTTCTCCCCACAATCACTGAAAACTTGGACTCAATGGACCTGAAATTTTAGAGTGGGATGGCATATTACCTCTTTTTCCTTTGCCTTGACTTCTTTCAGTTAGCATGATTATTTTGAGTCACTCACGTCGTTATTTATTTATTAAAACTATTTGTTAGTGAGTGTATGTGCATATGTGTGTATGATGAGTGTGAGAGTGCAGGCACACATACATGTGTGGTGCTCAGAGGACAGCTTTCAGAAGCCACCTCTCTCCCTCTCCCTCTCCCTCTCCCTCTCCCTCTCTCTCTCTCTCTCCCTTTGTTGAGGCAGGGTCTTGCTTGTTTCTGCTGCGTTGAGTACTGCAGCCCACCTGGCCCGAGGGCTTCTGGGAAATTCTCCTGGCTCTACCTCTCACCTTGCTATCGGAGTGCTGGGATTACAGATGCAGAACACAGTTTCCAGCTTTTTGTGTGTGTGTGTGTGGGGGTCTCTGGGGATCAAACTGAGGTCGTCGCTTGCTTGTGAGGCAGGTGCTTTTACCCGCTGAGCCATCCCTCAGTCCTTTATAATTAAAAAGGTTTTAAATTGGGTGTCTAATTTTTAAAAGCTTTTATTTTATATTTATTATTGTTATTGGGTATGGTGTGTGTGTGTGTGTGTGTGTGTGTGTGAGGGTGTGTTAGTGCCATGGCCGGTGTGTGGGGCTCACAGGATAACTTTGCATGATTGGTTCTCTTCTTTCACCTTTTCATGGGTTCAGGAGTCCGACTCAGGTTGTCAGGCTTGGCGGCAAGTGCCTTTACCATCCCTCTGGCCCTCTATAATTAAAGAGTTTATTATTATTGTTTCTTTTTATTAGACAATTCTGTATTTTTGTTGCATTTTTTTCCTTGTGGTGTTTTCAGGATTCTTTGTGTACTCTTGCTGCAAGTCTTTTGTTAGCTACCCAGTTTTGTGTTGCTATAACAGAACACACCACACTGGAAAATTTATAGAACACAAAACTTTACTAGAAGGCCGGAACCTTAGAGGACCTTCTTGGTGCATTGTCCTGCAAGGGAAGGGCAAGGCCAGTAAGGGCAGATGCGCCATGACATCAGTAATCCACTCTTGCAGGCTGAGAATGACATCGGTAATCCACCCTTGCAGGCTGAGGTCTCCTGACTTTGTTGCCTCTTAAAGGGGCCACCTGTTCATCCCGTTGGGGTGATGTTAAATTTCAGCAGTTTGGAGGAGATAACATTCAAACCACAACATGGTCTTACGTTGTCTTCACTGTTACTTTTCCGGGTTTCAGTTCTGATTTATCGGTTTATTCTTCATGGGCTGTACTTCTGGTATTACCTCTAGAAAAATCTGCTCACAGAGATTTTCTAAGATTTTTGTCCTAAGAGAATTTTGCAGCTGTGGTTGTACCTTTAGGCCTGGTGAACTTTCTTTTTGCTTCTAGCATGGAGTGTCGGGGGAAGTCCACGCCATCCCTGCAGGCACTCGTTGACTGGTGGAGGCAGTATCTGGAGACAGCGTCAGGAGTCGGGGCGTTTGTTACCAGCATCGAGGGTCTGGAGGTCAACAGAACCTTGAAATGTCAGCAGTTGAAGAGACTCCCTTACAGAGCAGCCTTTAGCAGAGGTGTGGGGGAGCTGGGGCTCAGGGAAGCAGCTCTCCAATGTTTTTCTTTTTTTCTCTTTAATTGATTCCTCTTCCCTCCTTTTTTATTTTTCTTTCATTAGAAAATTATTAATGTGTATGTATATGTACAGATGTGTGCCATGTTAATGTATATGTACATGTACAAATGTGTGCCATGTTAATGTGTATGTACATGTACACACACGTGTGCCATGGCACACATGTGGAAATAGTGGGAACCGGTTCTCTCCTTCCACCATGAGGATCCCAAGGGCTGAACTCATGTGGTCAGGTTTGGCGGAAAACACCTTTACCTGCTGAGCCATCTCACTGGCCTAAGAATTTAAAAAATTCAATTTTTTTTCTCCATTTTCTGGGTGTTGGCTGTCATTCTTTCTGCCTTGAGTAATGACTGCAGCCTATCAGTTGCTCTGAAAGTGGCCTTGCACCACTTCCTGTGGTGAAGGAAAGCCACAGAGTGCTGTCTTCCTCCTCCCCCTCCCCCCTCCCTCCCTCTCTTCCCTCTCCCCTCACCAGCCCCTCCTCACAGTGTCCTGATATGTCCACTAGGTTGGCCTTGAACTTGTGGCACGCTCTGCTTCTACCTCCTGAGTGCTGGGACTACGGCCCTGAGTCTCCACTCCGGCATCTTCTGCTTTTGACCTTGGCACCTCCCTTCTGCCTTTTCTTCTCGTCTGTTCTAAAGTCCACACTGCGCAGTTATGCTTCTTGAGTAGGTAATTGCTCTTTGGAGAGAGGTGAATAATAAGAAAACCATGTATTCACTCACACTGAGTGATTATGATCTTTATCTTACTACTTCATTAGGTGAAAAAAAAATGAAGAAAGAATTTGTATTTAGGTGATTGGGCTCTTAAATATAGTCTAGTGGATAAAGTTAAATAAATAAATTTTGAAGAAAGAAATGAAGCTCAGAAATCAGAGACAGGGTTTCATGTAGCCCAGGCTAGCTCCCAACTAGCTATGTAGCCAGGGATGACCTTGAACTCCTGATTGCTTTTCCTCCACCTCCTGAGTACTGGGATTAAAGTCCTGTGCCTACATATCTAGCAAAACAAACAACTGTCGCACTTTCCCTCTTTTTGGGGGGCTGGAAGGTCTTTTTGAAGTCCTGACTGGCTGGGAACTTGCTGTGTAAACTAGGTTGGCCTTGAACTTGCCATTCTCCTACCTGTGCTTCCCAAGTCCCAGATTTCCAAGTGTGTACTCCGTACCCAGCACCGTAGAGCGGTCTTAAGCTGAGTTGACTGATCTGTCACGGACGGTTGTGGCAATAGAGCATCTAGGGAACTCCAGAGCACCGGGCAAGCACAACCACCCGACTTGGGCTGCACGTAGTTAAGGCTGCCTGGCACACTCGCTGTGTTTGCCCCTGACAGCATCGGAGGAAGGAGGTGAGTGAGGAGAAGGGTTATCTATTCCTGCCGACACTCACCAGGCCCTGAGACGCTATGAATGCTGCATTTGAAAGCATTTCTTCCCGTTGATGTCTGAGTTGAAAAGCACCTGCGTCTAGTCCCCAGGCCAGAGAAACACATTTCACAAAAGTCAGCTTCAAGCTCTTGTTTTCGAATCCATAATTGATGGAACTACAAGGTGAGATGCCAGTCTTTAATCCCTTTGGACTGTGCCGTGCACTTGTCTGGCTCTAGCGGCCTTTCCTCCTCCCTTTGGGTACCACCAGCATTTGTGGTTTGCATCAGTGGGTGAGCAGCTCCCTCTGTCGAGTATGTTTTCAAATCATGCAGCTAGTCATTTATCAGTTATCTATTGGATCCCAGTTCTGGTATCGAGGTGAAAATCAGTGTCCTGTTGCTTTTAGCTAACTGTCTAGTAGGAGAAATACCTGCACACCATTGTAATGAGGTCAGTCATTGTCCATCACTGGAGTGAAGATGACCTCATGACCATCTAGAGTTAGTAGGAGCAACTGCTTCTCAAAGTGCATTCTGGGAAACTGGTCGTGGTGGTTCATGTCTGTCCTAGCCCTCAGAAAGCAGAGGCAGAAAGATTACCAAGAGTTCAAGGCCAACTTGTTCTGTATAGTGTATTCCATGCCCATCAGGGCTACAAAGGAAGACCCCCATCTCAGCTTTCTCCCAAACAAAATAACAGAAAACAAAAGTATGGCTTGGGAGACCAGTTGTTGGTCTATAGGTAGTCAAACACTGGATGTGGGGCCAGCAGTCTGTCTATGAACAAGCCTGGAAATGGATTCTGTTGCCTGTTGCAGACTGAGCCACTGGGGTAGAGGAACAGAGGGTATTGGAGAATTTTCCCAGTTCCTAAATGCTGTGAGTTTTAGAAATGTGGCATTTGCCCCCAGTGTATGTGGGAACACTAGGTGGAACCGAGCAGGGGTCATATAGAAAACACTCATTGTAGTTGGGGCATGGTGACCTGGGCCTGCCATCCCAGCACTTGGGGAGACTAGGGCTAGGGATATGACTCAGTTGGTGGCATTCTTGTCTAACATTGCAGTGCCCAAAGCTATTGGTTGGATCCTTATCACTACATAAGTCAAGTGTGGGCCCATACCTGTAATATTAGTACTCAAAAGGTGGAGGCAGGAGGATCGCAGATTTCAAGTCATCTCAGCTGCAAAGCGAGTTCAAGGTAAGCCTGGGCCACAGGAGACACCATCTCAATAATAAATAAATAAATAAATAGTAAATAATTAAAGGCCAGGAGAGTAAGGGCATTTGGCACCAAGCCTGATGAGCTGGGTGTGAGCCCTGGAGTTCACATGGACTTGAGAACTGACTCCTGAAAGTTGTTCTCTGAATTCCACATGTGTACCATGGCATGCACATGCCCACACATGCACACGCACATAGTAAATAAACGACAAGGATGATAACCAAACTCCCAACCCCCTCCCCAAGGGAATTATAATAGAGGTGAAATAAAAATTAAAAAATGATCACAATTGTGCCTGGTCCTAGAACGGTAGTAGATAAGTTGATTTTTGAAGCATGTAATTAGACAGCTTTCTAATGTACTCAAAAGCAGAGGTAACAGTGGCTGAACCCCATGTAGCCACTACTGGTGCCCATGATGGCCAAACTTGTCATCTTCACCCTCGCTGTTCCCCAGATGCTGGAGAGACTTGAGATAAATTCTGTGCACCATATAATTTCACCCATAAGTACCTGGATTTTATGTCATTTGGTCATTAAGGTGCCTAAGACAAATTTGAAGCTGGTTTGCATGAACTATCGATAAATTTCTCTATAGCTCGTTTGTATAAAAGATGCCTAAAAGAAAACCGGTGTGGCCATGTGTATCTACACATACAGATTTGTATAAAGTCATTTGCAAGCAGGCGGGCTTGTTATTACTATGAGTGTCATGAAAATTTTATGTACAGGATTATTGTATTAACATCTTGTACATTCCATTTACAGATCATATTCCAGGATAATACAAAGTATAAAACCTCCATCTGACTGAAACAGAATTGTGCTTGCAGGGACACTTTTAATTTGAAAGGCAGGTTTTGGGGAAGGGTAGGTATGGGAAGGTTTGAAGATATCCAATCACTCATTCCAGTGGTTTAGTTTGGGCTGAGGCTGTAGCTCACTGGTGGATCTGTGCTTGCCATGTGGGAGGCCTGGGGTCTAGCCTCGGAACCAAAAGGAAAACCCAACACAACAACAAAGAGAAAAACCACACCAGTCTTAGTTAGTGTGCTCTGTGCAGTCCTTCCTTCAAGGTTAGAATAACATGGTTTGTCAAAGATCAGCCCTTGAGTTGTTTAGTTTTGGAGAGAGAGAGCAGAACGGACTTACACAGACACTGCCTGTTTTTCTCAGGCTCAGGAAGGAGTCAAGTGTGTTATCAGGAGGGACCGCTGATTTTATCACCTATGACTAAGATCTTCACGTTCAGCTGCTTCGGCATGAGTCATTAATTAAGGGCTCATACCAGAGGAGTTAGCTAATTTTCACTTAAAAATACTGCTCGCTAAGGAACAGTGCCAGCTCTAGATCATATGATTAGTTTCAGGTTTGTCCCTAAAGCTTCCAGAACCCCAAACCATGTCCAGTCATCTGTGGATAAAATGATGTGGTATGTGGGATTTACATCGAACGCTGTTTATGAGTGTTTTTTGAAAGCTGTTCATGAGCATTTCCTAGGCCCCACAAATGGATACAGAAATGCACGACCGAAATGTCAATAAGCTGCAACAACTGTAGCTGTAGGCAACATGGGAAGGGATTGTTGGGCACACTAAAGCATGGCAAAACTGTTAGTTAAAAAGTTTAAGTTGGTCAGGCAGTGGTGGCGCACGCCTTTAATCCCAGCACTCGGGAGGCAGAGCCAGGTGGATCTCTGTGAGATCGAGGCCAGCCTGGACTATAGAGCAAGATCCAGGACAGGCACCAAAACTACACAGAGAAACCTGTCTCGAAAAACCAAAAAAAAAAAAAAAAAAGTTTGAGTTGGCAGCCAGGCAGTGGTAGCACACGCCTTTAATCCCAGTACTCAAGGGAGGCAGAGGCAGGCAGATCTCTGAGTTTAAGGCCAGCCTGGTGTGCAGAGCAAGTTCCAGGACAGCCAGAGCTGCACAGGAAAACCCTGTCTTGAAAAACCTAGGGAGGGGGGCGTGTTTGAGTTGGTGATTGAGACAGGAAAGGCAGAGCCGAAAAGGAGCCATGATTACAAATTCTGTTCATTAAAAGTGAAATGTGTGTTTATTATTTGCACTTCCATGCTGGCAGTGAAAATGTGTTCTTGGTGGGCTCTCCTCAGAACATCCTTCACAGTCACCCGCGTGGTGTATCGAGGAAAAGTTTCCCCTGTTCAGATGTAAGGACATAAACAAGGGTTTAAAAAGCAAGCTGGTCACTGGTGAGGGCTTCGTGTTTGTTTTCTCATGGCGGGAAACTTTTCAACTCTGTTGGGTAGTAATTAGTTTTATAAAAAGTGTTTCCTCAGGAATGGAGTGTTTTCCCTTCTGGCCTGCATCTAAAGCCACCCCTGGCTGTTCACCTCTGCCAGCTTGCCCAGGATTGAGTTACGAAGGTCCTTTGTGGGTGCTGTTCCTGGGAGTCGGAGGGTGAGCCGGCTTTGTCTCTGAGTCATCTCGTTGTCTCACAGTTGGCTCTGTGTTTTCTTAGCAACTGCTGCGGATTTCAGGTCTGGGCAGGGAAAGCCTGTTTTGAAATGACCTGGCATATTCTTTCAGGATTTACGGACATACCTGTGAAGCCTTGTAAACTTGTGTTGTGTATACTGCAAAGAATGAGGGAATAAACGCTCTCCCTGTCCCTATTTCTTAAGTAGTTTTTGTTCTGACTTGTATTTGGGGGGACCTGGGTGGATGGGAGTCAGACTAGGAGAGACATGAATGAATACTGGACACTGTCAGTCTATCTAGAGCTACACCTGGGTCAAACACAGTGGACTGGGGTCTTTATGTTGAGCTCTGCTCCCATGTGTCATTGTTGGTCTGGGAAGAGTGAAGTTTAGGAACTCTGGTGCAGTAGAGTTGAGAACATGGTCCCTGAAGTCAGCCTGAGGTTGGCTCAAGTCCTGGCTCTGACCCATATGGCTGTACTACTTGGAGCACCTTACACCAGCGGAGGAGAGTTAAGGAATTGCGTATTTAGAGGGTTTATGAGTATTACTGGGTAATGCAGGGAACAGCCCAAATACCTGAAGATGGTCATCAGCACTGGTTACTATGGGCATCACTGTAGTGACAAAGTACCCCTCAACAGCAGCCTAAATGGTTTGCAGTTCGCTGTGGGGGGAAGACATGGCAGTGATCTTATTGACTATGCAGTCAGGGAGCAGAGGCGGAGATGAACACTGGTAATGAAGGCAGCTGCCTTTCTCCCTTTTCCTGTTTTCTTTTGTTTTAAAGACAGTATCTCATCTCCTGCAGCCCAGGCAAGACTTCAGGTGCACTGTGCAGCTGAGCATGACTTTGAACTCCTGACTCTCCTGTGAACTCTTTTTTGCCTTTCCTTCCTTCCCTCCCTCCCTCCCTGCATCTCCCCCTTCTCTCTCTCTTTTCTTCCTTCTCCCCAGCCACCGGCTACACCTGGAGCTCCTTTCCCTGCTTTTACGCAGTCTAGAACTCCATCCACGTGCTGGCGCCAACCACATTCAGGGTGGATCTTTTCTCCCAAGTTTACCCTTCCTGGAAAAGCCCTCACCGACACACTCAATAGGTGTGCCCCACCAGTTCCCGAGGGGGCTCCTAATCCAATCAAGTTTAAAATAAGCGCTGCTGCGTTGTGTTCAGTTCAAGGGTACCGAGCACGAGTGACAGGTGTTCAGGGACGGTCGGAAACAAAGCAGACCTGGCTCTGAGTACTTAGCGGCTGGGGAAGGTGGCCAGTGGACAAGTCTGCACACAGTCTCTGGAATGGAGGAAGTGCCGGCGTGGAAAAGCAGTGTATGGGTGCACCCAGCCAGCGGTGATTAATACCAGCTTTGGGGATGCAGGGGCTAATTTTAATAGTGTGGTTGAGCTGTGTATGTAATTGGCCTATAATGACCCGTGAGGGTTTATGTACAGGGACTGAATGAGGGTAAATTTCATGCTGAAGGAGAAAGCATGGGTTCGGGGCAGAATTTGGTGAGGGAGAACACTGGCGATGTAGGTAGTGGTTGTTTTGGTTAATTTGAGTGGGCTTGACTTGCAAGAGTGTTTGGAGTATGTTCTCATAGCCAGTGGGGAACCCAAGTGAGTGCTTGGTGTGAGGGGTTTCATGAAAGTGTTCTAAAAAGATGTATCAGAGAAAGCTGGGTGCAACGCTCCGTTGATAGGATGTTTGCCCAACATGCACAAAGTCCCAGGGCAGTCTCAGCTCCACATAAAGTGGCTGTGGCGGTGAAGCAATCCAAGATCAAGCTCATCCTCAGCTACATAGAGACTGCAAGGCTAGCATGGGTTGCATGAGACCCTGGATCACCTGAGTCTCTCTCTCTCTCTCTCTCTCTCTCTCTCTCTCTCACACACACACACACACACACACACATACACACACTCAGATACACACAGTGGGTCACATGAGACTATCACACGCATGTGCACACACATGGTTGTACTAGAGGCAGATGCCTAAATCCAGGGAGTCAGGTAAATGAGAAAAGCTGTTGCGGAATGAAGTGAAGGAGGTGAAGGAGTGTTAGAAGGAAGTGGGGAGGAAGGATTTCAAAGTATGTGCCAGATAATGTTGAGAGAGAGCAAGATTGGTGATGTGGAGTCCAGGTGCTTAATATCAACCAGACATCTAGCTGGCAGTTGAAAGTTCAGTTCTGGAAGGAGGAAGCTGGTGTTTATTGAGCACACACTGTTTCAGTTTTATGCTACACAGTTTGATAAATTTATTATTATTATTGTTGTTGTTGTTGTTTTTCAAGATTGTGTTTCTCTATGTGGCCCTGGCTGTCTTGGAATTCACTCTGTAGACCAGGCTGGCCTTGAATTCACAAGAGACCCACCTACCTCTGTCTCCCAAATGCTGGGACTAAAGGTGTGTGCCACCACTGCCTGGCTTTTCACAAATTCTTAATTGAAAGCGAAACTTCCTCCTTCCTTCTCTCTTTTCTTCCTCCTCTTTATCACTTTTTTACTTACTTATATGTTTAAATAGATATATAAATATATTTACATTATGCAGCGATGTGTCTTGTGTGTGGGTTTGTGCATGTGAGTGAGATTCTCATAGAGGCCAGAAGAGGGCGTAGGTCTCCCGGGGCTGCAGTTTCCGATGCCTGTGAACTGACTGAAGTAGGTGGGTGGTCCATGCTCTTCCCTGCTCTTTCCTGCTGTGTCCGCTCTCCAGCCTGTTTTCACCCCTGAGACAAAACCTCACTGTGTTGCTTAGGTCTAGGCGATCTTGCCCCAGCCTTCCTAGGAATGGGACTCCAAAAGTGTGTCATCATGACCTGATAAAGCATGGACCTTGGGGATGGAGGGGCTCGGTGGTTACACACATTGGTGGTTGCTCTTCCAGGAGACCTGGGTTCAATTCCCAACACCACACAGTGGCTCACAACTGTTTGTAACACCCATCCCGGGGTGTCCTGTGCTTGCTTCTGGCCTCTGCAGGCACTCCATGCATGTGGTGGGTGCATGGACATACATACAGACAAAACACCCAAACATGTAAAACAAAATAAAAATTAAGAAAAAAAAAAGTCCAACCTTGCTATTTAAAACCCTCCAGTTTTGGGCTGGAAGAGTGATGAGTGAGTGGCCATCAAGGCGGTGGGCAGCAGGCAGACTGCTCCTGGGTCTTTTCATTGACAGTCTGTGCATGGCCTTGGGGACCCACATGGTAGAGGAGAACTGACCCTCAAAAGTTTTCCTCTGACCTCCAGATGACCCCAAACACAATACATAAAAAAGTAATAAAAAATAACTATTAAAATTTAAACACCCGTTGTACATTTAAAAAGTCAAGTCTGGGACTTTAAGTGTCTTTAAAGATTTCACTTTCATTACACAAATCTCAATCTCTCTCTCTCTCTCTCTCTCTCTCTCACACACACACACACACACACACACACACACTCACACACACACTCACGCACACACGATCGCTTCCTGGTTTTATTTTCACTTTCCGCTCTTACGGCCCTTCCCTGGAGATTATCACTATGGACGGTCGTTAGGCTTCTCTCGTTTGAATATTTCCAAACCCCTGGAGCTGTCTCTAGCTGACTTGGTGCTCTCTCCTCTTCACCTAGATACTTGGTGTTCTGGTTTGTTCCTGAGGTGTCGTAAAACACTGGTTCTTATTTTAGTCCTCCCTTCTGAAAGCCCAGCACACATCAGACCTAACCCACGTTAAATAGTCTTGGCTTAGTGGTAGATGCTAGACGTAACCAGGGTAAGAATTCCGAGATTTGTGAGCGTCTCATTTGCTGCAAAACCAGTTTTGTTAGTTAATTTATCATACTAGTTTGACAACTGAACGTAACAGAGGGCAAGAGCATGTTTCTTTTTCCGTATTTTCTCTCTCTCTCTCTCTCTCTCTCTCTCTCTCTCTCTCTCTCTCTGAGAAGAGCAGAGAATTTCAGCCATTGTAATTTACACAGGAGGCCCTGGGCTGGGGATGTAGTTCAGCTGGTAGCTTGCTTGACCGGCATGCGCAAGGCCCAGGTTTGAGTCCCCAGGATTGCATAAACCAAGCTTGGTTGTGTGTACCCCCAGCACTGGAGAGAGGGAAAGACAGGAGGGCTAGAAGTCCAAGGCCATCCTCAGTTGTATAGTGACCTATAGGCCACCTTGTCCTATAGTCCTTGTCTCAAAAATAAAACAAAATAGGGGCTGGAGAGATGGCTTGGTGGTCAAGAGCACTGGCTGTTCTTTCAGAGGACCTGCGATCACAACCATCTGAACTCCAGTTTCAGGGGATCTGATGCCCTTTTTGGGCCTTCACAGGGCACCAAATGATAGATACATGGACAGACAGACATGCAGACAAAGCACCTTATACACAGAAAAAAGACAAAATGACGACAGAAACCAACCGCACATTAAAAACATAAAGCAAGAAAGAAGTGAACATAGCCCTAAATTACGTTGTTCTCAGGACTAATCTCTTCACTTCTCTCACTTTCTCTTGTCTATCTCAATCTTCCTCCTCCCGCCTCTTCCTCCTCTTCCTTTCAACACCTTTGTTTGGTGACCCAGGCTGGCCTCCAGCTTAAAGTCCTTCTACGCCAGCCTCCTCCAGGTTGGGATTTACAGGCTTGTGCCACGAGGCCGGCTTCATCTGGTTAGTTCCTGTGTTGAACGTTCAGATAATGTGTAAATGAATAGCTCTTATCCAAGTACTAAGCAGGCCCACCCTTGCTTGGCTTCCAGGATCAGATGAGATTCGGTATGGCTGAAGACATGTGGTATTAAATTTCTCTGCAGAATTATGCAGTAAATGAGAGGATTGGACATATGTTGCCGATTAGGTTTCTCGCTGTAGTGGTTAAGGACGTGGCCTTTGAAGCCTAGTGTATTTGGGTTCAAGTTAGTCCTGCTAATCACTTGCTGTGTGGTTTTGGATAGGTTACATAATCTCCCAGTTTCCCTAAAGTGGCAGATGGGATGTCTTTTATGGACTTGCCAAAGTCACGGTTCATGGATAGTGTGTGGCATTGATTAAGTACTAAATAAATATTAGCTTTCCTTTTACTGCTTTATTAGTTTCAAGTAGAGCACCTCCAACTTTGTCACCTTTAAGAGGGGAGTCCCCTTGTTGTTACCCAGGAGAATGGCTCTCTTTTCTTTGCACCGTTAGCCGTCAGGAGGAATGCACAATTACTGAGTAACTTGGGAAAGCTGCCGCAGAGCTCAGGATCTCTCTTAGTGGGCAGTTTCTGTTCTAAGTATCACACGGATTAGCTTGCATCTCAGGGGTCCTGCCCCTTCTCCATCTCTCTCAGTTGTTTAGTTTTTTGTCTACTGAGGAAAATACTGTAGTCTATGTAAGACATCTCTTGAGGTTTGCATGAATTGTTCAGCAGTGGAGAGAAAACAGCCCAGACTTCTCCCTTACCTCCCTCCTCCTCTCCCTCCTCCTCTCCCTCCTC
>CABHPQ010139249.1:0-10673 GCA_902168405.1 Peromyscus aztecus
TCCTCTGACTCTGCCACTGTCTGGTCAGGTGGGGCAAGTATACTCAATCGCTAGGTAATCTGCATCATAGCTTGACTGCACCTGGTATGTAAAAACCCTTTTGTTCTGAGTAAAATGTTTGAGAGGAAGTCTAGAGGTGCCACTTGGACTGTGAGAGAAAGGGGGGGTCTGAGCTTAATTTACACAAGAAACAAAGCTATGTACTTAACATCTGACTGGCCTAGGCTGTGTCTCCATATGGATATTTACCCTAATTCAGGACACTAGCAGGTGGTCTGGAATGCTTATCCTGTCTGCTTTTTCCTTGGATGTTTGATAGGTATCTCAGATAAAATGCTTTTATCTGGAGCTGGCCCTGGCCTTGGATGCTTGCTAAAGGAAATAATTACGGAAGGCAGACATCTGATGATTCTAATGCTAAAAGGAAGAAACAAAAAGCCTGGAAGCAGGAAGCCTTGCCTGTGTGACTGTTATCCAAATACCTTAATTGTATATGCCCAAAGAATGATCAATCCACACTGTTTAGGAGTTCTTAGAAAAAAAAGAATCAATTGGGGAAGCTATGAAATTCATAGAAGAAGACAGCTGATATATTCAAAAGCCAAACATAACACCAGTGCTTCTTTGAGCCTTGGCTTCATCTGGAAAAATCCTGGACTTTTCCAGGTAATAGCTTTGCCATAGTCAGCTGAATTCCTACTTCATATTTCTGTGTCCCGTAACAAGTGTACTTGTGGAATGATTGAGTATCCTTTGAGTATATGCCCAAGAGTGGTATAGCTGGGTCTTGAGGTAGATTTTTGAGAAACCTCCCACCAGCAGTGGAGGAGTGTTCCCCTTCCTCCACATTCTTTCCAACATAAGATGTCATTAGTGTTTTTGATCTTAGACATTCTGTCTGGTATAAGACGGAAGCTCAGAGTCATTTTATTTGCATTTCCCTGATGGCTAAGGATGTTGAACAATTCTTTAGATGTATCTCAGAAATTTGAGATTCTTCTGTTGAGAATTCTCTGTTTAGATCTGTATCCCAGTTCTTAAATTAAATTATTTGGTTGTTGTTGTTGTTGTTGTTGTTGTTGTTGTTGTTGTTTTGATGTCTAGTTTCTTGAGTTCTTTATATATTTTGGAAATCAGCCTTCTATATGCTGTGGGATTGGTAAAGATCTTTTCTCATTCTGTAGGCTGCTGTATTGTCTTATTGACAGTGTCCTTTGCCTTTACAGCAGCTTTTCAGTTTCATGAGATCCCATTTATTAAGTGTTGATCTCTGTGTCTGCTACTGATGTTCTATTTAGGAGATTTCCTCCTATGCCGATGTGTTCAAGTCTATTCCTGACTTTCTCTTCTATCAGGTTCAGTGTATCTGAATTTATGTTGAGGTCTTTGATCCACTTGGACTTGAGTTTTGTGTATGGTGATAGATACAGAGCTATTTGCATTCTTCTACATGCCTACATCCAGTTATGCCATAAACACTTGTTGAAAATGTTTTCTTTTTTTTTCCATTGTATAATTTTGGCTTCTTTGTCAAAAATCAGGCATCCATAGGTGTGTGAACTTATGTCAGGGTCTTTGATTCTATCCCTTTGATCCACTTGTCTGTTTTTATGCCAATACTATGCTATTTTTATTACTATAGCTCTGTAGTAGATCTTGAGTTTGTGATGGTGATAACTCCAGAAGTTCCTTTATTGTATAGGATTGTTTTAGTGACCATAGTGTGTTTTTGTTTTTCCATATAAAGTTGCGTATTGTTCTTACAATGTCTATAAATAATTGTGTTGGAATTTTGATGGGAATTTCATTGAATCTATAGATTGCTTTTGGTAAGATTGCCATTTTTTACTATGTTAATTTTACTGATCCATGAGCATGGAAGATCTTTGCATATTCTGATATCTTCTTCAATTTCTTTTTTCAAAGACTTGAAGCTATTGTCATATAGGTCTTTCACTTGCTTGGTTAGAGCTACCACAAAGCATTTTATATTATTTGTGGCTATCATGAAGGGTGTTATTTCCCCAACTTCTTTCTTAGTTAGTTTATCATTTGTATATAGGAGGGCTACTGATTCTCATAAGTTAGTTTTGTATCCAGCCTCTTCAGTGAAAGCGTTTATCATCTGTAGGAGTTCCCTGGTAGAATTTTTGGGTTCACTTATGTATAATACCATATCATCTTTGAATAATGATACGTTGACTTCTTCCTTTCCAAATTATATCCCCTTGATCTCCTTTTGTTGTCTTATCACTCTAGCTAGAACTTCAACTACTATATTGAATAGATATGGAAAGAGTGGACAGCCTTGTCTTGTTCCTGATATTAGTGGAATTGCTTTTAGTTTCTCTCCATTTAATTTGATGTTGGCTGCCAGCTTGCTATATATTGCCTTTATCATATTTAGGTGTGTTCCTTGTATCCCAATCTCTCCAAGACTTTTATCATGAAGAGATGTTGAATTTTGTCAAAGGTTTTTCAGCATCGAATGAGATGATCATGTGTTTTTTTTTTTCTTTCAGTTTGTTTATATGTTCAATTAAACTGACAGATTTTCATATGTTGAACCATCCCTGCATCTCTGGGATGAAGCCCACCTGATCATGGTGTATGATCTTTTTTATGTGTTCTTGGATTCAATTTGCCAGTGTTTTATTCAGTATTTTTGCATCAATGTTCATGAGGGAAATTAGTCTGTAATTCTCTTTCTTTGTTGAGTCTTTGTGGTTTGGGTATCAGGGTGACTGTGGCCTCATAAAAAGAATCTGGCAATGTTCCTTCTGTTTCTATTGTGTGAGATAATTTGAGGAGTATTAGTATTAGCTCTTCTTTGAAAGTCTGGTAGAATTCTGAGTTGAAACCATCTGGCCTTGGGCTTTTTTTGGTTGGCAAACTTTTAATGACTGATTCTACTACCTTAGGAGTTAAAGGTATGTTTAAATTTATTATCTGGTCTGATTCAATTTTGGTATGTGGTCCCTATCAAGAAATCTGTCCATTTCTTTTAGATTTTCCAATTTTGTGAAATACAGTTTTTATATGTACCTAATGACTCTCTAGATTTCCTCAGTGTCTGTTATTATGTCCCCCTTTTGTTTCTAATTTTGTTAATTTAGATACTCTCTCTCTCTGCCTTTTAGTTAGTTTGGATAAGGGTTTAATCTATCTTGTTGATTTTCTTAAACAACCAACACTTTGTTTCATTGATTCTTTTCATTGTTCTCTTTGTCTCTATTTCATTGTTTACAGCCTTCAGTTTGATTATTTTCTGTCATCTACTCCTCTTGGGTGTGTTTGTTTCTTTTTGGTTTAGAGCTTTCAGGTGTGCTGTTAAGTTGCTAGTGTGAGATTTCCCCAAATTCTTTATGTAGGCACTTAGTATTATGAAGTTTCCTTTTAGCACTGCTTTCACTGTGTCCCATAAGTTCAGGTTATGTTGTGCGCTCATTTTCATTGAATTCTAGGAAGTCTTTAATTTCCTTCTTTATTTCTTCCTTTACCCAGAGGTGATTCAGCTGAGCATTATTCAGTTTCCACAAGATTATAGGCTTTCTGTAATTTGTGTTGTTGTTTAACTCCAATTTTAACCCATGTTGATCCGATAAGATATAAGGGGTTATTCCAATTTTTTTTTTTTATCTGTTGAGATTTGCTTTGTGATTGAGTATATGGTCAGTTTTAGAGAAGGTTCCATGAGGTGCTGAGAAGGTATATTCTTTTGTGTTTGGGTGAAATGTTCTGTAGATGACTATTAAGTCCATTTGAGTCATCTGTTAGTTCCCTTATTTCTCTGTTTAGTTTCTGTCTGGAAGACCTGTTCATTGGTAAAAGTGGGATATTGAAATTTCCCACTATTAATGTGTGGGGTTCAATGTGTGATTTAAACTTTAGTAATGTCTCTTTTACAAATGTGGGTGCCCTTGTATTTGAGGCATAGATGTTCAGAACTGAGACTTCATCCTGATGGATTTTTCCTTTGATGAATATGAAATGTCCTTCTCCATCTCTTTTGATTAATTTTAGTTTGAAGTCTATTTTGTTAGATATTAAGATAGCTACACCAGCTTGCTTCTTAGGTCCATTTGATTGGAAAATCTTTTTCCAACCCTTTACTCTGGGATAATGTCTGCTCCTGAAGTTGAGGTATATTTCTTGTATGTAGCAGAAGGATGGAGCCTGTTTTCATATTATTTTGTTAGCCTGTGTCTTTTTATTGGTGAATTGACTCCATTGATATTTATAGATATTAATGACCAGTGATTGTTAATTCCAGTTACTTTTTGGTGGCGGTGGTAGTGTGTGTGTGTGTGTGTGTGTGTGTGTGTGTGTGTGTGTGTGTGTGTGTGCCTTCTTTGGGCTTTGCTAGTGTGAGATTATCTGTTGCCTTTTGTGTTTTTGTGGGTGTAGCTAACTTCCTTGGGTTGGTGTTTTCCTTCTAGTACCTTCTGTAGGGGTGAATTTGTGAATAGGTGTGAGGGATGTTGTTTAAATTTGGTTTTGTCATGAAATACTTTGTTTTCTCTGTCTACAGTGATTGAAGGTTTTGATGGGTATACTAGTCTGGGCTGGCTTCTATGGTCTCTTAGTGTCTGCATGATGTCTATCCAGGTCATTTTGGCTTTTAGAGTCTCCATTGAGAAGTCAGGTGTTATTCTGATGGGTCTGTCCTTATATGTTACTTGGCTTTTTTCCTTTGCAGCTCTTAGTATTTTTTCTTTATTCTGTATGTTTAGTGTTTTGATTATTATGTGGTGAGGAAACTTTTTGTTTTAGTCCAGTCTATTTGGTGTTCTGTAAGCTTCTTGTATCTTTATAGGCATGTCATTCTTGAGGTTAGGAAAGTTTTCTTCTATAATTTTGTTGAATATATTTTCTGTGCCTTTGAGCTGGGATTCTTCTTTTATTCCTATTATTCTTATGTTTGATCTTTACATGGTGTTCCAGATTTTCTGGATGTTTTGTGTTAAGAATCTTTTAGATTTAACATTTTCTTTGACCAATGAATCTATTTCATCTATCATATCTTCAACACCTAAGATTCTCTGTTCTATCTCTTATATTGTTGGTGATGCTTGCATCTGTAGTTCTTTATAGCTTACCCAGATTTTCCATTTCTATAATTCCCTTAGTTTGTTGTTGCTTAGAGTTTTCCTGCCTGGCCCACGGTCAGGATAAATCTTTTTCACCTGCCAGTCCCACAGCCGCTCAGACCCAACCAAGTAAACACAGAGATTTATATTGCTTACAAACTGTATGGCCGTGGTAGGCTTCTTGCTAACTGTTCTTATATCTTATATTAATCCATTTCTATAAATCTATACCTTGCCACATGGCTCGTGGCTTACCAGCATCTTTACCTGCTGCTTGTCCTGGCGGTGGCTGGCAGAGACTCCCTCTGCCTTCCTGTTCTTTTAATTCTCTCTGTTAGTCCCGCCTATAATTCCTGCCTAGCCACTGGCCAATCAGTGTTTTATTAGCAACACATTTGCCATACAGAACATCCCACAGCAGTTTGTGCTTTCTTTATTGCTTCTATTTCAGTTTTCAGATCTTGAACCATTTTCTTCACCTGTTTGGTTGTTTTTTTCTTAGCTTTCTTGGCAATCATTAAGGGATCTGTTGATTTCTTCCAGTCTTTTTTCTGTCTTTTCCTTGATTTCCTTAAGGGAGTTTTTTTTTTTTTATTTCCTCTTTAAGGGCCTCTATCATCTTCCTAAAGTTATTTTTAAGGTCATTTTCTTGTACTTCAACTGCGTTAGAATATTCAGGTTTTGCTATCATCCTGGTGGTACCACATTGCCCTTTCTGTTATTGATTGTATTCTTACATTGATGTTTAGGCATCTGCATTTGGAGTGATTATAGTTCTAAGTGTTGTTTCTTATGTTTGTCTTTGTTAGATGAGTGTTTTTTTCTTTGTTTTCTGTTTCCCCTCTTGTCTTCTGGCCTAAGTGGCTAAGGGTTCTGGTGACTGGCATTCTTTAGGGTGTCTCTGCTGATGTTTGCAGGGCCTTAGGTGCCTAGATCCAGCCTGGCCTCCTGTAAAGTCAAAATCTGGATCTACAGAATTTGCTCGTCTTCCAATTGGTATGCGCTGTACCTGGGCCTATGTAATCTACTGGGGTTGTAGGGAAGGGCTGGTGGGAACTTCAGCAGAGCAGTGAAATTCCACTAGAGTTGGGGGCAGGGCCCAGCAGTCTTGCTGGTGCTGAGATGGGAGGGTGGGGCATGGGATGTGCCCTGGGGCTTAAGGTCTGGAGATTGGGGCAGCTCAGCTGGGAGGCCAGTGAGTCACTCACCAGTTCTTCTGACTGGTATGGGCTGTACCTATGCCTATGGGGTCCACTGGAGTTGCTTACATTGTTTTTTAATTCCCTTTTTCCTTTTTCATTCTTTCTTTCTTGTTTTGAATGTCTAGTAGCACCTGAATTGTAACAAGTGACTCTATAACCACATGAAGAACTCCTAACCATGGGCTCTTGTTTCTCAAGGGTTACTTTTTTGCATGCGCCACACTTACCCAGTTATGACCCACAAAGCCCCAAATCCATCAGGCTCAAACCCTGTGTTCTGAGCTTCAGATGATAAAGCTGAACTTGTTTAAAGCAACAATCCAAACAACTGTCTCACAAAGTCACCATAAAGTCTTTGGGTTTAGGTCAAACTAAGTATATACAAAGTCTATTGGCTCTGTAGTAAAAGTATACTTCTGATAACAAAAAGAATCAAAATAATCCACCTATTCTGAACCTTTCCTCCACCCCCCCACCCCCCCCCCCCCCCACCCCCGGCAGAGGATTATAGTCTGACAAGAGGAAGACTGGGAGTGTAGCTCAGTGGCACAGCACATTCCTAGCCAGCACGTCCAAGGCCCTGGGTTTAATGCCCAGCACCATTAAAAAGTGAAATGTCTTTATGTTCACTGATAAATGAATAGGCAATTTCTACCATGAGTGTGTCCACATTATTTACTGAAATATTTGAAATGAAAGGAGACCTCGATCCAGAAAACCATGTCACCACATAACGGAAATGAGAGACAATAACACTCATTTCTACTTCTGTCTGTCAAGATTAACCACAGAGATGGGGCCCACCAGACGGCCTGATGGGTATAGACATTTTTTTTACCAAGCCTGACCATGTGATTCAATCCCAGGAATCCACATGGTGGAGGAGAGAATTGACTCTCTCAAGTTGTCCTTTGGCCTCCACACTCGTGCAGTAGCATGTGTGCAGCATGCTAGTGCGGGGGGGGGGGGGGGTGCACATGCAGGCATACACACACACACACACAATAAAAATGTAATAAAGAGATTAACCACAGAGGCAAATTGGAGTGATATCACCATGGAAACATATATATGGTACATTAGCCTTTGGAGATACTGCTGTATCTGGGCTTTTGCCCAGGCCATTTGCAAATACCACAGTATTTACCAGAAGGGCCTTGCACAGCTATGGGTTGGATGTCCACAGAGATCCTGGAACCAATGACCTAGGTAGGTGGAGGAAAACCATATACCTAAGGCTATCAAAAGCACATGCACATGAAGAGTGAGCATCACCAAAACGGTGAATTCCTTAGACTAATCAAACAATACCCGAAGCAGAATGTTAAAGCTTCTAGAATGAGAGCAGGCTCTGAGAGTGGTAATGGGAAACCTGATTTGATAGCAGTTAGGAGAAATAGTCCCCTGAGTAGCAGAGGGACACCTGCAAGCCGAAGCACTATGTCTTGGTGATCTGGTAGCCTCCTGCATGTCAGGGTCCAGATCAAAGACCTTATTGTCCAGCAGCCTCCATAGCATCACATCTGCCAGCTGTTCCATGATCTTAAACACCTTATCCAGGTTCAGAATCATAGAGAAGTCATGCTCCTTATTCTATGTTGTGATCCGGATGATATCTGTGAGAAAGATATTGGACATTCGCTGCCACTTCAGCATGTCGGCCCAAGCGATCACTAGTTTAAGCCTTGCCCAGGAAAAAGGAGTAGAAGCAGAGGTGATTGATGCTGAGGGAGGGTCAGCCCTGGTGGGAGCACCCAACCCTTCCAGCAGCAGCAAGAAAAATAGGTGACCAGCTTCTCTGCGTCGGGGAAGTTGAACCTGGCCTCGAACTTCACCAGGGCTCCTCAGAACTTCTCGAGCTCCTCCTGATTTGCTAGCCTGCTGCTAGTCTCCTCGGTGATCAGAGCCTTGACTGTCCTTTGACAAATCTGGCAATGTCATCTTTGTTATCAAAGAGTGGCAAGGTGTCCAGCAGGTCCTGCTCCAGCCAGTTCTAGGGCTTTTTGATTTCCTCCAATGTTGCACCACATGCCATGGGAGAATAAACCTAGGACCCAGGAACTTGAAGCAGAATCCGAAATGGAGCAACTCTGGAATCCAGCACTGCATCCAGAGTACCCACGAGGCGACCTTGAATATGCTTGTGGCACTTAAAGTGAGCTCTTGAAAGAGTTCAAAAATACCCTTCAAAATATATTCTGTTGGATTCTGTACTGATGAAAAGTTCAAAGCACTAGAAAAACAGCAAGCTACCAGGCTAAGTCTGCTTGCACAAGACCGATTCTCCAAAGAGTCTGCAGGCGGCGATCCTCGGAGGATCAAGTCTTATCTCAGGAGAGATTCCACCTAGAGCAGGCAGACTATCTTACAAGCCCTCCTGCCCATTCAGCTTCCTCCACAGCCATGTCATCCGAGGAGATCTGCTTCACTGCTTGCCCATGTTGCCTGTGTAGGAAAGAGGGCTAACACCAGAAGCTCCTGCCTTTCTGTTGATGGAAATGCCTCAGGATTGCTGTAGATCAGACCTGAACACCATTCTCCAGACCAAGCTTCACCACAATTCACTCTGATGCACCTATGCTGGTTATCTGGCTCCCAGGGGGAAAGGAGGAGGTTGCTGGAGTCCTGCTTCGTAGTTCACCCTCTACACCAAAACGGTGAGTTTTTTAGACCAATCAAACAATGCCCAAAGCAGAACGCTAAAGCTTCTAGAACCAGAGCAGGCTCTGAGAACGGTAATGGAAAACCTGATTTGATAGCATTTAGGGGAAAAGAGAAGCGAGGCATCAATTCTCCTTTTTTTTAAAAAGAAAATTAATCTCATTTATGCATATGGAGTAGGGGAATAGTGTGTGTGTGTCTGTGTGTGTAAGTCAAACAGCAGATTCCAGGAGTCAGTTCTCCCTTTCCACCATAAGGGTTCTTAAGAGTGTCGGGCTTGGCAGCAAGGGCCTTTACCCACTGCGTGGTCTCACCGGCCCCAAAACAGGTTTGTTTTCACCCAGGGTCTTTTCACATGTGAGATAAACATGAAAGCCACTACACTACAGAAAACCGATACTTTTCAGATCTTGGACGATCCTAGGAGGGCAGATGATTTGCTGAAACCGACAACATGAAGTGGCTGGCCAAGTATCAGGACCGCCATCGAGAGCCCTCGCTGGGCATATGGAGTGAAGTGTGAAGACACGTTTTACGAGGACTTAGAAAGATGCCTCTCCTAGTTTGCTTTCTGTTGCTGTGATAGAACACTGACCCAAAACAACTTGGGGGCAGAAAGGATTTATTTGGCTTACAAGGTATGTACAGTCCATCATCAAGGGAACACAGGGCAGGAACTCAAGGCAGGAACCTGAGATAGACACTGAAGCAGAGACCGTGACTTAGGGCTTGCTCTCCTGACTAAAGTTCAGTTTGCTTTCTCATACACGCCAGGACCACCTGCATGGGGGTGGCACCATTCCCAATAGAGTGGACTCTCTCATGTCAATCATGAATCAAGAAAATGCCCCCCAGACATGCCCACAGACCAATCTACTGGGGACCCTCCTCCCAGGTGAGTCTAGTTTGTGGTAAGTTGACCTGAGCCAAACAGAATAATGCTTACCAGAAAGAATGAATGAATATAGATCATTCTCTAAGACTTCTCCAACCAAACTATTCCTAGAAACCTAGGTCATTATGTAGTTTTCCTGGAAAACAGAGTATTATATGGTAGAGAAAACTCACAGGGACTCAGGCTTATTTGTGGAAGCTCCTGGGCAAGACTTCACAGTCTTATTAGACAGCCCTAAACAAATGCGTTTTCTTCCCCTGCCTAAACTGAACTCCTAGCTTGACATGGATCCTCTCCAGCCTAGTCACAGAACTAGTCCCAACATATAGGCACCGGCCATGCAGCCCCCCAAGAAACCAACAGCTCCATGATGAACCTGCCCTAACTGGAGTAATTCTGCCCTGGGAGCAGAGCTCACCCACCACAGACTGCCCTGGACTGGCTGAGTCTTCATTAAACCGGCTCCGTGCTCTCTTCACGTACAATTTAAATGTTAACAAATGGGCTTCCATGGCACAGTCAGATTCACTAAGCCACAGCTTCAATTCTATGTCTGACTAGAATGATTTCAGATGACAAAGTCAAGGCAGTGGGGTCGGAGTCTGGTGCAGTGTGTGACTGTCAGTGACGGAGCAGATGGCTCTGCTTTTCCTCCCACGGCAGCAGTCACACTAATATAGTGCAGAGTGCTTTATTGCTTTTCCCAAGCACACTTGCTTGACTTCTCAGAGAAGAGAGGATTTATGGGTGCCTGAGAGCCCCCGTGCCCCAGGACCCTCCCTATCATCACTCAGCGGGTGTCACCCTCGGAAACCAACAGGACAC
>CABHPQ010139251.1:806-21592 GCA_902168405.1 Peromyscus aztecus
AATATATACAGTTATATAAAGAAATAGATAGTTTTGAAAAATGAAGTCTTTAAAGAGACAGTAAAGGTAGTATAAAATATAAGCCACGTAAAGATGGATATCACACAGAGAATCTGCATTGTGTTGTCTTTGGGATTCTTAACTGCAGAGAGATATTTGATTGTAAAGGAAGCTGAGTTAAACCAATATGTATATTTTAAAGATACCTTGACTTCAAAATTTGGATGTAAAGATATGTTGCTTTGGAAAGGAAGCTCTAATTTTGTTTCCACAGAAAGCCAGAGGCTATGGATTTGTTCCAGATTAAGATACATCAGTTTTGACCAGCCAAGACCACCTGAAAGGTCTCCGATGACACCATAGCCCAGATGATCCAGCATCCAGAACTGTTTCAAGGCAACTGGCTCAGACGATACACCGTCATGGACTACTCCATGATCCTAAAATTTTCTTTGTGTCCCCATAAGATACAGCGCCCCCCTCCAGCAGGAAGTAGTAAGAGAAGCTACCCCCAAATTCCCAAATTATATGTAATTTACTTTAAGGTTAAAACCTTCCTTTTTGAAAAAAAAAAGGGGGGGGAAGTGCTGTGGGATGTTCTGTATGGCAAATGTGTTGCTAATAAAACACTGATTGGCCAGTGGCTAGGCAGGAATTATAGGTGGGACTAACAGAGAGAATTAAAAGAACAGGAAGGCAGAGGGAGTCTCTGCCAGCCACCACCAGGACAAGCAGCATGTAAAGATGCCGGTAAGCCACAAGCCATGTGGCAAGGTATAGATTTATAGAAATGGATTAATATAAGATATAAGGACAGTTAGCAAGAAGCCTGCCATGGCCATACAGTTTGTAAGCAATATAAGTTTCTGTGTTTACTTGGTTGGGTCTGAGCGGCTGTGGGACTGGCAGGTGAGAGAGATTTATCCTGACCGTGGGCCAGGCAGGAAAACTCTAGCTACAGTCTTGCTTAAAGTAGAGATACCACATTGATAATCTCTTAAAAACATAACAAACCTAAAACCAAGTTCCATTGTAGTAGGTGACTATCAATTAACCTGCATTTCTTTATTATCCTAAATAGTCGGTAATAATAACTTTCAAGGACTAGAAAATTGCATTACATTGTTAAGTGAGTTGTATAGGTACAATACCTTGAACAAGATTAGAAATGTATGTACAGTATGTTCTAACAAAAATAATCTCACATTTGTATCAATATACACAATTTGTATACAATATAGAAAAATCCCATCCATTGTAAAATATCTAAAACTAGTAGTTGCTTTTTAAAAGTAGATTCAATAATCTACCTTTTTTATTTTATCATATCTATATTCTGCATTTTTTCTTTACAGAGTAGATTCAATAATCTACCCTTTTTTTTCTTTTCAGAGAAGATTTAATAATCTACCTCTTACCTATATCCTCTTTTTTTTCTTTTTTCATTTCTTTTTTTTTCAAGCAAGTACTCTGAATCTAATCTCCTTTGTTCAGTTTTTTCTTGACCATTATCAATTAACAACTTGTAACCAACCATCCTAAACAATGACAATTATCCATAATTCATTGAAAGGCCAAAAACCACCTGCCCCACCTCTTGGGAATGTGGGTATAATGTCCTTAAAATTACTTCCTGCTGTCTGGGGGTGAAGGCATTTTTAAGGGATCCTGAAAAA
Organism: Peromyscus aztecus; assembly: GCA_902168405.1. Classification (NCBI taxonomy): domain Eukaryota; kingdom Metazoa; phylum Chordata; class Mammalia; order Rodentia; family Cricetidae; genus Peromyscus; species Peromyscus aztecus. Next base: position 2,483 of record CABHPQ010139251.1, read on the forward strand.
GAAAAGTTTTAGATTTATTGTCAAGTCCTGGAAGAGGTAGCTGCATCATTTGTTGTCTAGTCTCTGTGTAATAGGAACGTGCAGGGTTTGTCTGAAGTCCTGGCTATAGCAGTCTGTAAGGCTAGTCATCTCAAAATTTTCCTGAGTAGATTGTAGTCCAAAGCCAATCTTTCGTGGTATTTGTCAGCTTATTGGTATTATCATAGTCCATGTGGAATCATCATTGTTGGATCCCATCATCTTTTTGGAGACTTCAGAGATTGCTGTTAGGCATGATCATGGTTCACTGCAGAAAATATTTTACTTGGGAGAAGTTTTCTGGATTATTTTTCCCTTTTCTTCAGATGTCTTCAGATTCTTTACCTGGATGCCTTCATTCTCCTGAAAGATAAAAACAAAACCCTTCCCCAACCCTAACTTTGGGGAAGTTCCAAATCTAATCTTTATCACTTTTGAATTATGGTTTCTACTTAAACTTTTGTTTTATTTTTTTAAAGCTGTTCTATCATCCAGAGCAAGATGGTTTCTTACAATATGCATTCAGTTCTTTAATTGCTCTGGAATTTCTTCCATGATGACAGAAAAGGACTAAACGGAATTTGACATAAGGGTCTTTGAGAGGCCCCTCAGGGTGTTTCTCAGTGGCAAAGGCAAGGGATTACCTTGTCTGTCCCTTGTTGACCTACATTCATTAGTCCAGTATCTACCTTTGCTACACCTTCTACATAATCCAGAAGGTAGGGGTGTTCTGTGGGGATTATTCTTAGCAAAAACCTTCTTTCTAGGAATGCCCTGTTTACAATCCCTTCTTAGGTGTCCTTGTTTACTGCAATTGAAATATTTGACATTACCATTTTTCTTCAAACCTCTGGAAGTCACATTTCCTATCTAATCATCATCATGGTCATGAGATTCAATATTGATTGTATCTCTGATTCACCCCTTCAAGGGTACTGATCTTGCCTTTAACAGTCTAATTATCCTATTGCTTGTGCATTAGCATTTTCAAAAGTCAGAGATTCAATTATTATTTGTTTAGCTTTTGAATTTGGTATCATTTACTGGTATTTACTGCTAAAGACAATCTTTGTAAGAAATTGGTGAAGGTTTCTTTTGGGCCCTGTATAACTTTTGTAAATGACTCAGTTTTCTTTCTTACTTCTTCAGTTTTGTCCCAAACATTCAATGATGCCATGCAGCATAAAGCTAGGGTGTGGTCATCATATAAAGATTGTTTTTCTATATCAGGTTAATCCCCTTCTCCAAGAAGTTGATGTTGGTTAATTTCAATACCTCTAGCCCTACTTCAATGTTCAATAGTCTTAGCCTCATCCTTCTACTAGGTCCTCCATTGTAACTGGGGACCAGCCTCTAAGACTGCTGTAACCAAATCTCTCCAGTCTTGAGGTATAATTCTAATACAAATTGACCACACGTTTAACATCTGTTTCACATACAATGAATACATACCATATGAGACTATAGCTTTCTTGAATCTCCTCAAATCTAACATTTGCACAGAAGTCCAATCAGCTCATATACAGTCTTGGGGGCATCTATCATTTGGTAGTTCTTGTAAGGTTACTGGATAAATTAAGGTTGGCTGTTTGAAAGACTTAGGCTGTTTCTCTGTAATGCAATGTTGAGATTGGTTCTCCTTTAAATTCTTCTGTCTGAGTCTGAATATATCAATGATCTGATTTAGCAAGTTTTTCTACAACTTTTATCTTGGCACTCATATTAACCAACTTTTTAAATGATAAAACAAAAATGATCAAACAAAGAATATTTATAATTGATATTACATAAATACCATCAACATTAATTGTCCTCTCACTTAATTGTCCCACTTTCATACCATCAACTGTATTATCAAACAGAGACTATACTCCTTTCATTGTAAAAATGTTTCCCATTTTTTAATGTGGGGAAAAAACTTCTTTTAACCAATTCCTCCGTTTAAGAAATCCCAATTGACTCACCAAGTTTGTTGACAATGACAATTCAGATGACGATGTGACAGCAGCCTGAGGAAGGGGCCCATAGAAAGCCAAAGGGAAGAAATTAAAGAGCCAGCTGTCTGCACAGGGAATGTGTGAGGGCAGTTAATTCTGGTGTGTTTGGAGTCCAAGTCTGGGTGTGAGCCTGGGCCTTGGCCTGGGCTTGTGCCTGTGGAGTCAGATGTCTTGCAAAGGGAAAATGTGCTAAAGCAGCTAACTCCTGTGGTTTTTGGAGCTCAAAAACCTATAGAGTTTGCTGCAGAGAGGCTGCAGCAAAAACTTAGCCAGCATGGTATGGACTTTGGCATAGGTGGGGTGGAGACTTCAGCCACATGTAGCTTGGGCCTGTGGCGATGGCTGAAAAACCATAGGCAAGTGGGTTTTTTTTTTTGTGAATTCTTGCCCCACGCTGGGTGCCAGATTTTTCACAAATCCTATGGTGTTATAATAAAAACCCAGAGTCAGATATTGGGGTAAATGCTGAAAGATCAGAGAAACAAAGGAACAAACCACTAGAAAAACTTCTCACCACTACCGAATTCTCAGGCTGAATGGAAGGTGAGATCCTATCTCTTCTGACTGAAACCCTTATAGTCCTCAGCCAAAAAGTACTTCTGAGTACTCAGCTGGAAAGCCTCTAGTTCCTGTCTCCTCATACCTTATATGTCTTTCTCTGGCCAGCCATTTCACTTCCTTCCTAGTGCTGGGATTAATGGTGTGTGTGCTTCCCAAATACTGGTAGCAAAGGCAAGAGATAACAAGTGCTGGAATTAAAGGCATGTATGTGACTCCCAAGTACTGGCCTTAAAGGTGTGTGCCACCACTGCCTGGCCCCTTTGTTTAATCTTGTGGCTGGCTCTGTCCTCTGACCCTCAGGCAAGCTTTATTCAATACGCAGTATATCACCACAGGTCCTCCCTAAGTAAAAGTTCATGCCTTTTAAACTGCACTTGCCTCCAGTCTTCGTGAGCTTCTGCTGCAAAGCACCTCACAGTTGAGTCAAGTGGATGCCCAACACAAACAGAAAATCATCACTATTGTTGGTTCTAAGCTACTGAGTTTTGAGGTAATGTGTTACTAAAACATAATAAGCAAACCCAATAGTTAAAAAGTAGTATACATCGTAAAATGAACAGCATGCAAGAAACACTTTAATTTTCCTTGAATTGTATTTTTGGTGTGTGTGGTTAGTGGGTATGTCTGCATGTCATAGAGTACATGTGGAGGTCAGAGGGTAACTTTCTGCCATTTCTCTTTCACTACCTTTACATAGTTCCCAGAGACCAAAGTTGGGCTGTCATGCTTGCATAGCAAATGCTTTTGCCCATAGAGCCACTCAACAGTCTCAATAAACACCTTTTACAAACAGTAACTCATGTTTGAAATGCATATAAAAATAAAATATCATATATAATATTAAGTTTTTAAATACTGAGGAGTAATTCTTAAAGGATAATTAACAAAAAGTGAGCAGAAAAAATAACAGAAAAAAAATGTAACAACATGTTTAGAATTGTAAAAATACATTAAAAACTAAAAGCAGGAAAATGTATAAGGGAACTGAACTGTCCATCCATCCACTGTTGATGACAATGACACAATTTGGCCATAATTTGACCATGGTCACAGCTTAAAATCCACACCACACCCAATTTTCAATACTTATTCTAAAATGATTACTATGACAATACCATTAAGTTTTGTATAAAGCATGGATGTGGGATAGAATTAATTATATAGCCGGGGGGGGGGGGGGATGGGGGACATGATTGCCCATCAGTTCAGAAATGGCTACACTGAAGAAGTCAGCATATTTTCAGGGGATGCTGTACCTCCAGTGAATAATGAGTTAAAGTGTGGAAAAGTGTTGGTGACACCACATGCTTCCAGATCTATAGTTTATGGCTCCATGTGATATGCCTATCATAGAAGACACAAAACTGCTATAGGACAAGATTCTGCATTTTTAAACATGGTGCCTTTAAAGTGATTTGTTTTGTTGTTTGACATTATAATGTAATTACATAATTTCCCCCTTTTCCTTCCTCCCTTAAACTGCTCTATGATACTAGTGCATCTACAAAACTTTTCCATTACTCTCTGAACATGGCCAGTACCTGATGGAATAAAGAAGATGGATACACTGAAAGTAAGATCATTTTGTAAAACAATATTCTAATATATAAAAATTTTTAAAATATTTTGAAAAACTTTATTGGAGCTAATTTACATTACATGAACATGTTCAACTAAAATTGCTAGCATAGGATAAGCATTTGATGAGATAACATTTTTTGGTATTGTTTAAGTTGTTCTATCTGCACTAAAGGTGACATTGAAATCCTCTCTAGGAAAAAAGAAAGGTAGTTAACTTTCACAAAAGTAATTGTCATCCATGATGCTGAAGATTGATGACATTCTCAAAGGTTGAGAATTTTCACCTAAGCTGGTACATTCCATACTTTCATTTAGTTTTTAGCTGAATCATAAAAAAAATTGAGCACTGATATTCTATTTATGAATGTTAATAAAAATGGTTACTACACAGCAATGGAAATCTAGCTAATAGTGATTTTATCCTTATGCAAACAATAAAACTGAATATTTCAGGAATATGTAGGAACTCCATTTTTGTATAGCTTACATTTGAATAATTGATGGGAATTATTAGAACAGGTAAAACATACAATATATTTTTATAAAACAGTTGTTTGATTTTTTTCTCTAGTTAGAGATTAGCCTAACTAATAATACTTTTCTGAAGAGAGTTTTGAAATTATTTTACTGAACCAACTATTGCCAACAGATAAACTGAAAGTCAAACTCCTGTGTTGATGTCACCTTGAAGTCTTATTAATATTCTTGTATCATTTTAAAAATGGATAAATCATTAGAAAATTTTTTGATCTAATCTAGATATAGGAACTAATCTTATAATTATGAGTGTTTTAAAGCATTCAAGTATCCCAACATTCCACTACTAGAAATGTATTTTATAGAAGAGAAGAATGGTAAGTTTATTCTGGCTGATTTGGATGGTTTGGTCTGTCTGCAAACTAGGATAAAAGAGTATAAGGAGAAAGCAGGAAGCTGGATCACAAGGCTGACTAGAATTCCTGGAATTCTTAAGTGTGAGAGAGAAAGACACTAGAGATTTCTGCACACAGGAGAAACTCACTCTGGCTTGTAATGAGATCTTCCTGGGTATTTGATTATGAACAAAGCATATGAAACAAGAGTATCACTTGGGAGATCAGTCAGGAGACTATTGTTTTAATTCAGGAAATACTAGGAAATATAGATTGAGGCTAGCAGTTGAAGAGAGAACTGCTTACTGTGTTTTCAAAGTAGACATTCCAGACAATCAACAGATATGTTATTACTCTTATTCATGTATTTACTCAGTGTCATTAAACTTAAAAGTAGATCATCTTAGAGTTCCGACTTGACACATCCTTTAACAGGCAGACAGCAATGACATTAGTGAAACTGGTATAAATAAATAACCACTAGTGGGCACAAAGAATTCTGGGATGCTGTTAAATATGGAAAAATCTTGAGAGCAAATTATTTGATAATTAAGATGGCCATTGAGAGAACTTAAAAACTCAGCCTCCCAAGTATAATAGCACATGAGATATCCTTTTCAAAAAAAATCTAAAAGAAATTATTTTATATTAAAAGGAGAAAGTGAAGTGTCTCAGAAGCATGTGGTACCCAAATGCTCCTAATCACCAGGTTAGCCAGCAGATGACTGCCTGTGTGAGACAGGAAGAATCTGTCAGTCTTCTACCACTGCCTTAAAAACAGACAAAACTGACTAACAATATATACATTCAACAAAGAATGTAATACTTACCATTATGGAAATTTTAAAGAGTAGATGATGAAGAAGATATCTGGCAACTGTAATACATGGAAGAGGTGTGACCAAGAAAAAACAAGTTCATAAACTTAAAAGTGAGCCTAAAAATCAGAGAAGGTACAGTCTGAGAAGTGAAAACTTAAGCCTAGTGATTTGTGAAGATTTGAACTGGAGACTGGAGCTCACAGAAGAAAATAGAAGATCGTATTATAAGAAAACATTCTTACCTCAAATGGTGTGGTCTGAGGAGATCAGAGTCTGCACACTTGTGATAAGGAAGTTTTCCAAACATATATCAATGCTAGTAGGTTTTCAAATTTGGAAAGCCTGGAAGATAATCTACTAAGGGTTATTGTCATGTTTATTAACAAACAAATTTTAATTTATATGTGAAAGATAAATATATTAAAACTATTGACTAATTTTTAAGTGTTAAAATTTTGGAGAGATGACTCATCAGTTAAGAACACTGACTGCTTTTGCAGAGGACAGTGGTTCAATTCCCAAGACCCACATTGCAGCTCATAACTATCTGTAATGACAGTTCCAGGGAATCCAATGCTGTCTTGTGGCCTTTGTAAGTACCAGATATGCACTTAGTAAATATACAACATTCAGACAAATGCTCACACATATAATAAACCTAAAGTTACATAAACATTCCTCAGACAATTGCTGGTGCTCTTTCCAATTCTTTGCCTTTTAAGTTGTAGAATTACTCTCTCTAAAAATAAAATTATAAAGCAAATTTAAAAAATGAAAGTAGTTGTAACTCTGATATAAGCAGGGAGAGATGAAAGGAGACAGACGACAGAGATGGGTGGGAAAGAGTGATTAAGAGAGGAGCAAGTAAGAGAGAGAGCAGGAGGGTGTCATCCAGGGAGAGAAAAAGGAGGAATGGTCTCTTTACTTCCTTCCATGAGGTGTCCATGACCCCTCAAAAGCTTTCAAACTTGCATTAAAGACATACTCATGTTATCAGGCTGCTTGCACTATGGTGAATGGTTTGAATGATATCCCTCCCTCAATACTTGGCTATTTATTAAGGATCAAATAGAAAATATCATGAAATAAACTTTTTTTTTTTCTGACACGGCCTTTTAGGTGAAGGTGAAGGTGGAGGTGGCGTGAACTCTGAGGCTGGGATATCACGGACATGCTCGATTATGTCCCTTGTTCTCTGGATAGTCACTACATGTAGATCTCTCATATGTCATTTCCACTAAAGTAGGCATCTCTACTTATCAGAGTGTCTCTACTAGGGTAGTACTGGATAGAAAGAGCAGCTGAGACCAAAGAGACTGTGACAGCCAAGAGTCTCCTTCCACAGACTCCATCTTGACACAGACATATTTTCATTGTATATTAAATTTCCACTGTTATAGTGTTTAAATTAATCTTTATTATTTCTTTCAAGAGAACAGTTAAATGTGTCCATACAAAATGACCCTGTATACAAGCCTTTAACAAATGAGCACATTAATTTAATTAAGTTTCTACATTATGAAATAAATGAGTCAATATCTCCTTTCATAGTAAGTTCTGTCTCTGTTCAATTAATGTGCTATTCAGAAATTGATCAATATAATTCTAGATGTTTTTGAAAATTCAGGTGTATGTGCGTGAAAGTCCATATTTCAGACTTACTTTAAAACTTCAGTCAATCAGAAAAATTGCAATATAAGACCTGAAGATTGAGCTGAATGAGGCAGAATGTAGGTTAAATGGTTAGAAATTCACAAACTTGCAAATGAGGACAATACAGTGTCTGAATTAATAGGAAAAATGAATAGCCTATTTCTAATTATCACTCTCCAAGTATAATCGGTTTTTGCAGATTCATTTTAATGGCTCCCCATGTTTCAAATAACCCTTTGATCAAATAAACTGTGCTTCACCCTCTGATGTCTTCCTCTGATTTCACAAAATCTAACCATCATAATAGCTATTATTATATTTTTCTTATTTCTCTAATCATACAGCATTCATCTTTATCTCTTATTGCTCTATAATGCCTTTTACTAGTACAGCATACTTCTCATTATTCTATTGTCCATGTACAGTATTAGAATAAAAATGTCACATTTTATCTGCATTCCCAACATTTCCTGTGCCGTTTAATATTAGTTTTCAATTTTTACAATTATACATTAGTTTTATGCTTAGATAGCACTTTCAAAATTATGTACAGTAAGAATCACCATTTAAAAGTTATTAACGCTGGGCATTTCTGAAGCAGAACTTTCTGCACATGGATATTATATATAATTCCACGTATATACATTATAATATTTTCTATGTGGAAAATATCATCATAGAAGATATGCTTTTGCATTAATATTTATGAACAAACAAACATATTTTATAAAATTTGGCAGAATATTTACTATATTAATTTTTTTAAAAATGTACAAACATTATAATTATTCCTAAAATAAATTTCATATTACGGAGTTATGCATTTGCATAATACTTAGGTTTCCTTTTGATTTGGAGAAATGAAATGTGTGTGTGTGTGTGTGTGTGAGAGAAAGAGAGACTCAGTGTTACTTAAGCATTCTCAGAACTTTAGATCTCCCAAGTACAACAAAGCTTTCGAGTAGTAAGGTTTTGTTGCAGGAATTCATTTCATTCAACCAATGAGCTTTGGACTATCTGACTCAATGGGCGTGGCCCTTTCTGGGTATGTGACTGGTTAAATAAAACTGAGGAGGGCGTGTGCTTGCTCTCTCATTGGTGGTCAGAGATGGAGAGTGGGTTCCCATCACGAATGGGCATAATAGAAGACAACAGCTGGGTAAGCAACCATGTTCATTTCATTCTGTATTGGCGAGTGTATTACCCCCATTTTATACCTTAATAAATTCCTGGAGATCTGTTAACGGACTCTTAAAGGTTTGTGTAACAAGTGGTCAGACCCCAAACGCCCCTGCTGGGGCACACTGCCCCGCACTGCAACATAGGTCTAGCTTAATAACGCTTGCCAACAATCAGCTGCTCTATGTAGCAGATTGTTGTTTTGCACTCAGTGCTTTGAGCTGCAGGTCCAGACCAGAAATAGCCTCGGGTCTGTAGCACATTCATGCCAGTGTTTTAAACGGCCCTGCCAACCTCGGGCCCTGAGGTCTAGAGTTTTCCACTTGCTCCGAGCATACCCAGGTTTGTTTGTTGGTTTGTTTTTTGTTTTCTTTCTTTCTTCTTTTTCGAGACAGGGTTTCTCTGTGTAGTTTTGGTGCCTGTCCTGGATCTCGCTCTGTAGACCAGGCTGGCCTCGAACTCACAGAGATCCGCCTGCCTCTGCCTCCCAAGTTCTGGGATTAAAGGTGTGCGCCACCGCCCATTAGTGACACACACTCAGTTTTTTAACAGTAGTGTTCCAGCCATGTCTGCCTGTCTGCATTCCGTGGGTTGAGCACCGAGTTCTGAGAGGCTGTGCCCTAATATGTTGCATTTTTTTTTTTTTAATACTTGCTACTAACTTAGCAGAGAGTCTATGGCAGATTGGCTGGCACCAACTGTATTTCCACGTCCTGCCTTGGCCCAGGCACATCCTGCCTCAACCCACCCCCCCCACTCCCCAAGCACTCTAGATGCACACAGGCACTGAGGCAGGTTCCCACCACATTGTGCATTTGTGCTGTGTCCCACTATAGCCCCTCCTCTTCCAGCCAACTTGTAACTGGATCGCCAGCCCACAGGTAGCCCTCCCTCATAAACTGCCACATGGTTCTGATACAGTGGCTTGCACACCGCTGGTTGCTAGCTCCCATCTTCAAGCTCCCAGCTCAGATCCTGCTGGCATTCCAGTGGTCTAGCGGTCCACCTGAGCTGGCCATTTTCGCTGGGAATACGCACTCTGCTTCATTTCAGAACTGGGACACAAGCTGAGAATTTTCATCTGCTTTCTCTAACCAAATCTATTCAGCATATCATTTAAGTTTTGCTTAGAACATACAGGTCAGCCAACCTCAGGAGCTCAGAGCAAGAGCAGCATTCCAGGACTTGCTTTGGCACCACACCTTAGACACCTGCTGGCCTAACACCAATATTACATCCTAAAACCCTCCCACAAACCAGCCATCCAAATCTGCCTGGTCAATTAAGAGTTTTACACCTAGGAAAATCTTCCTAGGATTTTACCTAAGGTAAATTACTTGATAACTTTAAACTGATAAAATATATTGTTATATATTATATATTACATTATTATATATTATATTGTATTATATTATTATATTATACATAATTTTTCTTTGCAATTTGTAAACTTCACACCAATAGAGGATAATAAGGATAATATCATGATGCAGGAAATTAAAAATTTACTCTTTTATGGTGTGGATGGAATGCTAGAAGATATGCGACCTACCTAGGATGTAAACATTTTTAGCTATAATTGCTATTAGTCTGGCAATTCATACCATATCCTTAATAAACGGTTTGACAACAATGCCAAAAATGAGACACTGATTGAAATGATAAGGATTTTGCAAAATGGAAATGAAAAATTAGCTGAAAAAATATATTCAATGGAAAATGGTAATGAGAAATTGGCAGACAAAATACATCCCATGGAGAAAGGTTATGTATGAGAAGGCAATGTGCAAAACATTGGTTTTGGAAGGCAATGTGCATGTCATACATATAATCACCAAGGATGACAAAATAGCCTTGACGGATAAGGTAAAATCTTTAAAATCATATGTGAATGATGAGAATAAGAAACTAAATGATCTAATGAAGCCTTTGGAAATATTCACTTTTCAGGAGTTTCACACCCTACAGAAGACAGTAGAAATTGGAAATGGATTCCAAGCCTTAGAAGAGTTTTTAAAAACTGATAAAATGAGCTATAAGGCTCAGACTAAAGAAGTTAAAGGGAAATTAAGCTCATCAGTACCTTACAGAGTTAGAGATGAGCTGCTGAGGGTCGCCAGCACATCTGCTATAATTTATTCTGTTACTCTTTGTGAAAGGTCAGCAAATAACAATTCTCCCAAAGGATATGTAGATTGCAAGTGAGAACCTGAACATATGAAAGATTTAAAAGATAGTAATGAAATAATTGTTTCCTATAGTATGCATTCAACATATGTAAGGCAGATATGTGGTTCTCTAGGAATAGAATTACACCAAATGACTGGAATCAATTAGTCTCAATACAGTCATCAGTTACAATGGAAAAGCTGGCTGAGAGAAGAAGCTAAGGCCCTTGAACAGCAAGGTAAGATTAGAGGTTTTGAGTTCTCAAGATCAAGTATTTGGCAAGGGCTGTTTTGCTGATGTAAGTAAGCAGGCTAATTTTGATGAGATGAGCATACCATGTCTCTATGCTGTACAGAAGCCTTAAATGCTTGGGATAAATTTCAAGAATTAGGAAAAAGAAGGGAACCATTTACTAAAGTCATACAAGTCTCAAAAGAACCCTTTATTGACTTTTTGCAAAGAGTGATTAAAGCTGTAAATAGAATAATATTAGATCAAGAAGTTAGATGAGTACTAGTTGAATATTCCGCTTTTAAAAATGCTAATGCAAAAAGATAATTGAGCCTTTAAGCGTCAGATGAGCACCAAAGAAGAATAGATCCAACACATAGTTAATATAGAGTCTTATAACTATAATAATGAGGCTTGAATAGGAGAGGCTATTTCCAAAGGCCTGAAGAGACATCAAAGTGTCAAATGTTTTAATTTTGGTAAACTAGACCATCTAAAAAGAAACTGTACACAGGATGTTCTTAGAAACAATTTGTCTTCTAGGAATGACCCAAACAGAAGGCCTCAACCTTCTGATTTATGAAGAAGATGCAGCAAAGGCAGACACTGACCAATGTATGCAGATCAACAAGAGAAAAAAAGGCAGCCCTTTACCATCTGGAAATACCTTGGGGGGCCTCTCACAGACCTCCAAGTCAAACGTGGTCTAGTCATTCCCAGTCACTGAGGAGGAAACTCCTGACCAGAACAATTAGAGGGTCCAGTGCATATTAAAAAAAACAAAAAACAAAAACAAAAAAACCCAAAAAACAAAACAACAACAACAAAAAACATACTGCACTGGGTGCTAGAACAGCTTTGGAAGATGAATCAAAATTTCCAGGAGAAAACATGAAACAAATGCTTTGACAGACTTCTATAAATGATCAAAGATAAAAGCTAAGGGTATGAATAAATAACATTATAATTGAAGGTTTATTGGACATAGGAGTGGATTTGACTATTATTACACTGAAATCATGGCATCAGATTTGGGCTCTTGAGGAGGTTGATGCTCAGTTCCTAGAGACTGGAACCCTATCTCAGGTAAAACAAAGCATGAGATGTGTTGACTGCATAGGGCCAGAAGGACAGAGAGGAAAGTTGAAGCCATATGTGGCTAATGTAGCAATGAATCTGTTATGATTCACGGATCTGTTACATCAATGGAATACCCAGATTAACATTCCTCCAATCTCAGAAACTGACAATAAACCAACTCATGTTTATTGAAAAACTGGGAAGAATATTTTAAGGCACTATAAAAATTGGTCACTCACCATTCAAGCTGTACAAAAATAGGGCATAAGAGCCAGTAATCTCTCCAAGCTACCAACAGCCCTACCCTTAAAATGGTTAACTGACAAACCTGTATGGGTTGGGAAATGTCTTATGACCTGAAAGAAAGTTCAGACCTTAGAAAAGCTGGTTCAGGAGCAATTAAATGCTCAGCATATTGAAGAATCAACCAGCTCTTGGAATTCTCCTGCATTTGTTATTAAAAAGAAATCTGGAAAATAGGGAATGCTGACAGATCTGAGAGCCATAAATAAAGTAATTCAGTCAATGGCCTCTCTACAACCTGGAATGCCTTCGTTTTCTCTGTTACCTAAGGAATGGCCTATTATAGTTATTGCATTAAAAGACTGTTTCTTCACTATACTCCTACAAGAAAACAATAGATAAAAATTTATCTTCATGGTACCTACTTATAATATTTCTTAGTCTGTTAGGAGCTATCAATGGAAGGTTCTCCCATAGAAAATGTTAAATAGTTCTACCCTTACCAATATTTTGTGCAAAAACCATTGGAAATAATTCATATACAATTTTACAATCAATAATGTGGTAATGATGAAATTGATCAGTTATTGATAGTAAATGTGCTGGAGGCCTTGGAATTTCATAAAAAATCCCACCATGCCAATAGAAAATGTTTAAGCATTTTTCTATCACTTGGCAATAAGCAAAGAAATTTGTAAAAAAAAAGTCCTACTTGTTCCTTCTATAACCAAACTCTATTACCTGCAGGAAGTAACCCTAAAGGTATACAAAGAAATAAAATTTGGCAGATTGATGTGTTTCATTTTCAACATTTGGTAAATTAAAATATGTGCACCATACAATAGATACATTTTCAGGATTTCAATGGGTAACTGCTTTGAGGTCTGAAAAGGCTAATTCTGCAATTATACACCTATTAGAAGTCATGGCCATCATAAGTATACCTGTGCAAATTAAGACTGACAATGCTCTAGCGTATGTCTCTAGTAAAATGGAACAGTTTTTTGCATGTTATAATATAAAGCTTATTATAGGTATACAGGACAAGCTGTAGTACAAGATTTAATCACAATTTAAAAGAAATGTTTAACAAACAGAAATGGGGAATTAAGACCCCCAGAGGTAGATTGCATAATGTATTATTAACTCTGAATTTTCTTAATGCTAATGAGAAAGAAACAACAGCTGCAGAGAGACACTGCACAATAAAAAACAACAACAACAACAAAAACTACAGAGTTGAATCAGCCTATGTACTTTAAAGAGGTGTTGACCTCGGAATGGAAACCAGAATATGTGTTTTGTTAAGGAAGGGATTTTGCCTTTGTTTCCACAGGAGAAGAAAAGCTATGGATACCTTCAAAATTAATAAGGATTCAATTCAAATAGGAGAAACTTCGTAATAAGGAAAAGTGATAGCTCATCCACCAATGTGACAATTCTCCTAGTTGTTAGGAAAACTCACCAAACCATGGTCAGGGCAGTGTTCTGTACAATCCAACTTGGTGAAACAAATGAGTTTATTATTATTATTATTATTATTATTATTATTATTTATTTTGCAGAGCGCATGTGAGGGGGTACTTACAGGAACATTGATGCCCTCAAAACAACTTTATCACCACAAATCTCACCCTGTCATTGAGAGCAAAGTTACAGAAGGTTCATTGTTGCTCTCAGCTTTTATCCAGGCTTTTATTTCTGTACATATTTCTGTCACCACCCAAGACCACTTGTAGCTGGGATGGGTAATAATTGAGTTCCTGGTAAGGGTCTCTTGAGGGTTAAGAACTCCATTACGACCACAAAGACCTGTTTACTACTATACCATTCTGGTCCAGTTACCCTGCCTACAGTATAGGGTAAATCCAGTTGGCACCTTATTATGACCAAACCCAAAAGCTCCAGACAGCATCAACTCAGTCCTAGTTATCTCAGTTCTTGGCATATCTTTTCTCAAATCCAAGTTGCCTTCATTCTTTTCTTATTAGTGTTATTAAATTATTTCTGGGGTCAAACATCTTCAGTATCTGTTCTAGAGATGCAGCGTCTAATGGATGAGTAGGGCATAACCTAGGTAACATGGTAAGGGACAGCCTGGGCTGTGTGGTTATACCTTGTCTCAAAAAAAAGAAATCAAACAAACAAAAATATTTATTGTCTTATGAACCACACTCAAAGTATCTACCACAAGCAAATCTTACAGATAAATAAAACCAAATACTACCATTGGTCTAAACAAACATAATCATAAGATGACTTTTAATGATATCCTCCTGAACTCATAGGTAAGTACCTTGTTCAACCAGAAGACAAGCTTTGTCCTGTAGCAGATAGTGTGGTGATGTATTGGGTCCCCCAATATACTCCCAAGAAAATAAAACTTGCCTGGAGATCAGAGGAAAAAGCCAGTCACTATATAGAAGTCAGGCAATGATAGCACATGACTTTAATCCTTTCACTTGGCAGGCAGAGATCTGTCTGGATTTCAATAAGTTCAAGACCATACTGGGAACAGAGCCAGGAGTGGTGGCAAACACCTTAAATTCCAGCACTAGTTAACCATGGAGGTCTGTACAGACAGACAGAAAGTTACAGAGCTGGGCAGGAAGAGGAAGTGATGTAGCTGAACTGAGAGAGCAAATGAGAGAACAGAACAGAAAGGCATATAGGTGTGGATAGACAGGAAGTAGTTCACCTTTGAAATCTGTGGAGTTAGTGAGGTGAAGTTAACTGTGGTTTTCCCTATTTCTCTAATCTCTCAGGTTTTCACCCCATATCTGACTCCATGATGTTTTTACTTAATAAGACCATTTAGAGATTGTCTACAAGACAGGAAAAAATATAGAGACCCACAGCCAGGTAATACACAAAGAGTGAGAGACCTTGGAATATTTAGCCCTAAATGCAATGTCTCCATCAAATTCCTTCCCCAAGAACTCAGGAAACCCTGGGGAAGAGAAATCAAAAAGAGTAAGAGTCAAAGGTGATGGAGAAGACTAAGAAAACAAGGCCCTCTAAATCAACACAAGCAAAGCTTGTATGAACTCAGAAACTGAGGCAGCATGCACACGACCTGCATGGGTCTCCTCCAGGTCCTTGGCACATATTTTATGACTTTTAATTTAGTGCTTTTCATTAGATTCCTGAGTTTGTACATGAGTAGATTTCTGATTCTTGCACCTTCTACTTCTTTCCTACTATTGGTTTTTCTTGTCCAACTTTGATGTGATACTTTTGTTTTATCTTATATTTTAAAAAATAAATGAATGAATGAAAAACTTAGCCACTAGGTTAAAACTGAACAGTTGTTATTTATATCTGCTATATTAATAACAAAATATATATGTGTGTGTGTATAATTATATTTATATATTTTATTAAACAGTTTTTTTTATATTGCTAGGATAGGGAAAGTCAGTTTTCTCCAAAGGACTGACAATGAGTTTATCCAATACTCCAGGGTAGGTCACATATTTGGGAGTAGTTGGCCAACATATAACAGAAAAGAAACATTTTCTAAGTTATTAAAACATTTTAAATGCCATATTCTGTAGATCTCTGAAGGGTTTGAAGATGGCCTATCCATCTAAAATATATCTGCTCAATCTTAAAAATATACCTAATATGACTACAAGTTCTATTGTAATTCTAACTACTAACTTTCATTTCTTTATATCCTAATAGTTGGTAATAATAACATTCAAGGATCAGAAAATTACATTACATTGTTAAATGAACATATAAGTACAATTAGAAATATACATATAGTATTTTCTAATATCAATTTCAATATATATAATTTGTATATAATATAAAAAATTCGAATCCAATGTATTTAGAACTAGTAATTGTCCTTTTCTTTTCTTTTTTTTAACACAAGAACATTAAATCTAACCTCCCTTGCTTAGCCCTCTTCCTAACCCTTGACAACAACTTGTAACCAACCCCCCTAAACAATGAAAATTATTCCAGACCCAAAACCCATTAAAAGACCAAAAAACTACCTGCCCCACACCACCTCTTTGGGAATGTGGGCGTTGTATTCTTAAAATTGCTTCCTGCTGGGTATGGGCAAAGGTATCTTTATCCTGAAAAGAAAAAAATTAGGTTAATTGTCAAATTCTAGGAAAGGAAACTATATCCTTCATTATCCAGTCTGTGTATAATGCCAAAGTTCAGGATTTATCTCAAGTCCTTATTCAAGTACTCTTTGAAACTGGATCATCTCAGCTAGCCCTCTCAAAATTGCTCTGAGCACTTTGTAGTTCAAAGCTGATCTGTAGACGATGGTTTGTGAGCTTAGTGATATTATTATTGTCCATGTGGAATTGTTGTTGTTGTGGGGCCCCATCTTCTTCCTGGAGACTTCAGTTGATGTTAGGCCTGGCTGTGATTTCCTACAGAAAACTGATAAGAGACTCGAACACAAAGACATATATATGCAGCTAATTGAAGCCTTTTTTTTCTAGAATTATTTAGTACTCTATATGACCATTCATATCTTAACAAAGTTTAAAATGTATATATATATCTCTATATATATTAATCTTGTAAATTTTTGATATAAAATTCATACTTTAAGAAAAGTTTAAAGAATCAGAATTGAATCAAAGAGTTGAGATTAGTAATAGAATAGTCCCTTAATTTTTTTTTGTCCCATAGCAGAAGACGGCTCTTTTCTTCTGGCATGATACAAGGAGTTTGCATTTTCCTTTTAACAACATGCTTGAGCTTAAAGAAGGAGAGAGCCATTCTCCAACTCCAAAGTCAGTTTTAAATTTTAATTGAACTGGGACTGTTAGAAGACCAATAGTGTTATATTTCTTTAGAGAAGAGCAGAAACAAACATTTAGGAAGACATAAAATTTTTTAGATGATATACCCATATGCCATTTCACTCTGTATCCTGGGATTGATGATTTGTCCCTTTTCTTCAGTTGTCTCATTTGTCCAGTGTTCTTCAGATTCCTTAACATTCATTCTCCTAAAAGACAAAAACAAAACCTTTCCCCAAGACTAATTTTGGGGATGTTCTTTTTGGCAAGTTATTATCTGATTAAATGAAAAGGCACGTGTTAATGGTATAAGTTAGTTTAAATTGGATGTTCATGCTGGTTGATGAACTATCACCTCCTCTAAGTAAGAGGTCTCTCTTGTTCAAATTGAACCTTTATCAATGTTGATGGTACCCACAGCTTATCTTCTCCTGTAGAAACAAAAGCAAAACCTCGTCCCCAACGTAACACATACCCTGGTTTCCATTCTGAGGTCAGCACATCCTTAAAGTATATAGGCTGATTTAATTCTGTAGTTTTTTTTCTATTATCCAATGTCTCTCTGCAGCTGTTGTTCTTTTCTCATTGGCATTGAGGAAATTCAAAGTTAATAGAGCATTATGCAGTCTATTTCTGGGGGGTTTTGTTACCCCTTTCTGTTTATTTAGCATGTCCTTTAGAATTCTGTTTGATCTTTCTATAACTACTTGACGTGTAGGATTATGTGGTATACCTGTAATATGCTTTATTTTGTAATAAGGAAAAAACTGTTTCATTTTAACAGAGACATATAGAGCATTGTCAGTTTTGATTTGTGCAGGTATGCCCATGATGGCCATAACTTCTAGCAAATGAGTGATTACAGAATCTGCTTTTTCAGAACTCAAAGCAGTTGCCCATTGAAATCCTGAATAAGTATCAATGGTGTGATGTACATATTTCAATTTTCCAAATTCTGCAAAGTGAAACATGTCCATCTGCCAGATTTCATTCCTCTGAGTACCATTTGGGTTACATCCTGCTCACAATGGCATTGGATTGTAGAAGGAACAAGTAGGACATTTCTTTACTATTTCTTTGGCTTGTTGCCAGGTTATGGAAAAATCTTTTTTTAAACCTTTACTATTGACATGATTTTTTTAATGAAATTCTGAGGTCTCCAGCACATTTCCTATCAATAATTTATCAATCTCATCATTGCCTTGTGCTAGAGGGCCTGGGAGACAAGTATGAGATCGAATGTGAGTTATATATAAAGGATGACTCCTTTACCTGATTGTATCTTGTAATTGAAGAAATAGTGAAGTTAATTCTGAAGCATCAGGGATAAATTCTGCAGTCTCAATATGTAATACCACTCTTTCAGCATACTGAGAGTCAGTTGAGAGAATCTGAAAAAAACATTAATAGCAATTGAATAGCATACAATTCTGATTTTTGAACTGAATTATAAGGACTTTGAACCATTTTAATTAAATTTTCTGATTTGTAACCTGCCTTCCCTTGTTTGTTGGCATCTGCATAAAATGTACAAACTTCAGATATGGGTTTTTCCTGTACAATTCGGGGCAAGATACAATCAGCTCTCTTTATAAGATCAATTCTATCACTTTTGGGATATTTGCTGTTAATTTTCTCCCAAAAAATTACTGCAAGCTCTTTGCCAAGATTCACTTTCTGTCCATAATTTTTCAATGTCCTCCTTAGTTAAAGGTACAACAATTTCTACTGGGTCTATTCCTGCTAATTGACAAAGTCTCAATTTTCCTTTCCAAATCAAGTCAGAGATTTTTTCCACATAAGTTTTTAATATTTTATTTGGTTTATTTGGTAAAAATATCCAATCCAATATAATATCTTCCTTCTGCATTAATATTCCTGTAGGAGAATGCCTAGAAGGTAAAATAACCAAAATGCAATCCAGCTT
>CABHPQ010139252.1:0-24563 GCA_902168405.1 Peromyscus aztecus
AACCTCAATTTAGGGCCCATTTAAGTGAAAATACCAGGGAAGTTGCAGGCTGCACACACAGCATGGGATGTGGTATTATCTGTGGACACAGACAGCATCTCTCAACTTCCTTTGAAAATATATTCATGAAACAGTTTGCATTTTGAGCCATTTCAGTTCAGAGAATTGGTGGTCTGCACATGTTTCAAACAAGTCTGTACAAATAACACTAAAGGGACCAGGTGAACTTAGGGTTTAAAATATAATACATTGTTTCTTAAAAATGATAAGAAAAACCTACCTCTTAGAATTGATATTTCTTTTTTGACTTGCTGCAAACTTGAACAGGAAGGAAAAAGAGGATGAGACTCATGTATTTTTAATTGCCACTGATGTGATTTGGTGCCTCAGCCACATCAAAGTTGGTGTGTTTGTAATTCTCTTGCCTCTGTGATCACAAGGTGAATCTACCGCTACAATATTATCTGTCTCAAGGCTATCTGTTTATATGCTTTTTAACCACTGAAATAAGACATTTCTCAGAATATCTGCTCAACATGCTTCTACTGTCTGTATTATGTCTGCAAGAGAGTCTTGGAAATCAAATACTTGGCTCTGTCATTGGAGATAGCAAGATTAAGAGATGAAGTGGGTGGTAGGTTGGAGAGATGGCTAGCTCATCAGTGAAGGGTACCTGCTTCTGTTAAAGAGGACCCCAGGTTTGATTCCTAGAAACCAAAATGACAGTCCACAACCATCTGTGACTACAGTTACAGGAGATCTGGTGCATGTACATGTATACAGGCAAAACCACTCACATACATAAAATATTTACAGAAAGGAATTGAGAAAAGTCAAAGGGCTCGCCAGTCACTTGTAAAAACTGGAATCTCACTGGGCAGTGGTGGCTCACGCCTTTAATCCCAGCATTCGGGAGGCAGAGGCAGGCAGATCTCTGTGAGTTCGAGGCCAGCCTGGGCTACAGAGTCAGTTCCAGGAAAGGCACCAAAACTACACGGAGAAACCCTGTCTCAAAAAACCAAAAAACCAAAAAAACCAAAAAAAAAAACAAAACAAAAAAACCAAAAAAACAAAACAAAACAAAAAAACCTGGAATCTGTTCTAATGCTTTAGAACCCATTGAAAACATTCTGGGGGAAAATATTGGCTCCTTATGGCCATTGCTCAGCTGCTCCCCTGGGATAAAGATGGAGGAGTGGCTTACCTGGCTGCCAAGAGTGATGGGAGGTGCTTCCCTGCACATGTGTACAGCAGTTTCCCTGCTCTCACTGCCTCATTTTCCTTTTCCTTCTGCTACGGCTCCTAATAGCATCTGGCAGTTCTGCTTAGGCAAAGGTGAGAAGAGGCAGAAACTTTGGTCAAGAATAGAGACAAGGCCAAGCTGCTGTGTGCCTGGGGTCCTGATGCTTCCTAACTGAGTCAGGAATATGGGTAGGGAAGCACATCTCGAACCCAAATGCCTTGATTTTTGTGCCGGTTTACATGATAATTTCACATACATTTGTTGATAACTTTAGGAATTTATTATTGTATGAACTGAAATCTGTACCAGGCTTTTTCTTTTAGGCCACCAGCCAGCTCCCAAATCATGACACAGAGACTTATTATTAGTTATGAATGCTTGGCCTAGCTCTTTTAACTTAAATTAATCTATTTCTCTTCATGTACTTTTCTAAGGGCCTTTTTACCTTCCTTACTTCTGTACATTTTACTCACTGCTTCTCATGTCTGTCTGTCTGGCATCTGCCTGCCTTCTTGCCCTGGATGTGTTCCTCATTCTCTTCTCGTTCTCTTGTTCTTCTTTCTCTTCTCTTTTGAGCCTAGATTTCTCCTATTTATTCTCTCTGCCTGGCAGCTCTGCCTGTCCCTCTCTCTGCCTAGCTATTGGCCACTCAGCTCTTTATTAGACCAATCAGGTGCCTTAGGAAAGCAAGGTGAAACAAAGCAACACATCTTTACATAATTAAACACACATCCTTACATTAAACAAATACAGCATAAACAAAATTAACACATCTTTGCCTAGTAAAATAATAGTCTACAACAGAAATCATCCTTTAGTATCTTCAAGCACTGGTCCCAGACCTCTACCTTCACCCCCAACATGGGTACCAGAATTCGGGGTGCTCAGTTCCCTTACGTTAGATAGCATCAGGCCAATAAATGGCTCAGTGAGTGAAGCCTTTGCTCCTGAGCCAGATGAATTGAGTTTAATCCCAGGGACCTACATAATGGAAGGGAGAAGAGAGTCCACAGGTTCTTCTCAGGCTTCTCTCCCATCTCGGTGTGGGTGTGTGTCCGTGCATGTGTCCACTCAGCCCCGCTTTCTCTGCTTTGGTCTCTGATGCTGTTGTTCTGTGGTATTTACTCTGCATTACTGTATGGTCTAATCACTTCTGCTTCTCCTGTAATATTGGTTTTTGCACCCTGCTGTAATCCATCCTGTGTTCCCCTCTAGCCCAGGAGAGCAGTGTCTCAGCCATCAGTCCATGTTAATGTCCCAGAAGTCTCCTGGAGCTTTGTTGCTCAGAATCCTGTCTTGATTTATTATTCTAAGATTGTTGTTTGGGCTACATTGATGGATGGTCAATTTCTACATTATGAGGTAATCATAAAGCCAGATGAAACTGTAGGAGCAGAGGTAGCCTCCTGAGCAGGTCTGAGAACTCAGCCCTTCTCCAGATTCCCCCCAGGCTACCCCTCTAGACATTTCTTTTTAAATGTATGAGCAGTCACTGCATTTGACTTTTAGACTTTAAAGTTACATGTTGCATAAACACTACATTTGAGGTTTTAGAATAAAAAATATGTGTGTGTTGTCTATGGGGGTACACTGTGCACATGAGAGCAGGTGCAGGGGCCAGAGGAGGGCACTGGGTCCTCTGGAGCTGGCCTTCCAGGAAGTTGTGAGATGACTGGCATGGGTGAGTGGTCCTCTGCAGGAGCAGAGAGCTCTCCGAACTGCGGAGTCATCTCTCCATCCATCTCCACTTTTGAAATGGATGGTGGCTTTTAGCTTACAGCTTTCTGTATTTTTGAGTAGAGTGTTGTAAAATGTGGCAGAATAGCTTTTGGCTATCTAACTCATGGTAGAGCTCTCCCCCATAAAATATATGTTGAATATAGGAATTTTATAGTTCTAAAGTTAGCCAGAAGAAGTGTACACAGCAATCAGGTTGAGCAGGTCGCCCAGTTAGTAAAACATTTATGGTACAAGCCTGAGCACTGGTGTTTGATGGGTATGATGGCAGATGCCTGTGAGCTCAGCACTAAAGAGGCAAAAAAGTGAATCCCTGGGACTCACTGGCCACCCAGGCTTGCCCACTTAGTGAGCACCAGGCCCCTGAGAGACTCTGTCTCTAAAATAAAGTGAGTGGCTTCTGAGAAACAACAGCCAAGGTTGACCTATGACATGTGCATATGTATCCCCATATACGTGTGTCTACATAGTCATGTACACACACATATACACATGCACACACATGCACGCACACACAGAGAGAGACAGAAAGTAAAAAAAAAGACAACACAGAAAGTTATCCTTTAAGATATGAAAACAGAAAACATTGTCAAATTAATGCAAGATGAAGGCCATCATAGCCTATTTTATCTATGACTGCAAAATAGGACAGAATGGATGTATCTGGGTGTTGATGTATGTCTTCCTCTGCTGTTCTTCATCTTCTTTTTTGAGACAGGGTCTCCCAGTGATCTTTGAGCTTATGATTAGATAGACCACTGGCCAGCGAGCCTCATGTCTGAATCTCCCAGCGCTGGGATCACTGGTGTGTGCTACAGTGGTTGGCTTTCTATGTGGATGCTGACGAGCAGCACACATGTCCTCCCCACCCCCTAGCAAAGAGGTTTCTATCAGCTGTACAGCTTTCTCCTTCCTCACAGTCACAACTGCTTTACCCAGAGGTTCCAGTTTCAGGTCTTGATTTTCTAGTGGTTGAGTAGCAGCTCTGTGGTCAGCCCTCAGGTACCAGGGTCTGGATTTCACCTTTGCTCCTCATTTCCTGCTCAGTAACTTTGGGTAAATTTTTAACTCCATCACGACTCAGTGTTTGTTATGTGTAATTCGGAACTCAGTGCTAATAACTGCTCTGGGGGTGAAGCAAGATGAGATGAATTAATGCACCTTGAGTACTCACCAGGCCTTCGGCAATTGCTAGCTTTTAGTTCTGTTGAACTTGGTACTTAATGAAGACGGCATTAAGATTATCCAAGAATGACTGAATGCACCCAATGGGATGAGACTTGATAAAGACTGCGGTGGAATTAGTTCAAGTCAAATATTTACAATAATCATGAGAGAAAGCACAGAGGGATAACCCAGACAGCCGGTCTGAGGTGGAGCAGGGCAGTTTCCTTGGTTGCCTGGAGTTGCTGTCTACCCCACAGTTGCTGCCTCACTTGTTTTCCACGTGGCTCCCAGGCTTCCTTGTCTCTCCTAAGACAGTGCTTTGTGCTAACTTTTCAAAATTCAGACTTCTAAGAAGGACAATTTCTTTCTTTTGAATTATTTTTGTATATGCATGTGTGGTGTGTGATGTGTGCATGTGTGGTATGTGCATGTGGGATGTATGCATGTGTGTTGTGTGCATGTGTATTGTGTGCACGTGTGTTGTGTGTGGAGGGGCCCCAAAACAGCTTGACCACACAGCTGCCATGACAGGCTTAGGGGCCTAGACACAGCTTCTGTGACAGGCTTACTGGCAGGCAACACCCAGATCCAGGAAAAGCCTTAAGCTGACACCACCCAGGGATCCACCCAGGGATGAGGAAGTACCTGACATCCCAAACATTCCACCTATCTAGGTGGCCAGATGTCCTTGAGACTAGTACACACCTATTTCCCCTTCTTACCAAGGTACTCCCAGACAATTGTCAGCCAATCAGGGTCCTGAACCCTGGAAATCCCCTCACCCCAACCTCTGCTATGATAAAAATCACACCCTACCTGAGCTTGGGGCTCTTTGTTCACTGCTGCACTGGACAGACAGAGGGACCAAGCCCTGGAGCTTGAAATAAAGGCTCTTTGCTTTTATATGCAGGATTTAGTCTCCGTGGTGACTTTTTGGGTGTCCCTGTGATCTGGGCATAACATTGTGTGCATGTGTGTTGTAAGCATGTGTGATGTATGCATGTGGGTATGCAGATGGGTGCCTGTGTAGGTAAGATGTCCATGTTAGGTGGACCTATCCTTCTCCAGCTTATTTTTTTGAGACAGGCTTTTTCACTGAAGTTGGAGCTCATTGATTGGGTAGACTGGCCAGCCAGCCCTAGGAAACACTCAGTCCTCACCTCCCAGTATTACAAGCAGGAGCCGACGTGTCTGACTTTTTATGTTGAATGCTAGGGATGCAGCTTCAAGTCCTCATGTTTGCTCAGCAAGCACTCAGCCCACTGAGCCATCTGCTCAGCCCTAATGGGAGGGCTTTGTTAACTATGTATTCACAGGGGTGTGGCCTCCGCACAAGACACTTTGTAAAATGAAGGGACTCTGGCCAGCTGGTGAGCATGGCTCTGGCAGGCCTTCCCTTCCCCATTCCCTCTTCCTTGCTAAAAACTGTTAGATTACATTCCTAAAGCTAGTCCACAGGTCTATCTCCTTATTTGGCCACTTCCTTCTCCTGAGGCTGACTGCCAAGGCTGTTAGTATTTGCGCTGTTACCCTGCAAGAAAGCGTCACGAAACATGACAGAATCCGCTGATAAGAGTTTATTGGGGGACAGAGGGGGAAGTGAGTACCCGCGCGGGAGAAGACACATGTGAGGGAGAGACTTAGGTCAGTCATGGCGGCTCTTTATAAGGCGGGCGTGTCCAGGTAGATGTAGATGACGTAGCCATGCTGCGCGCCTGCGTGGCTACGTGACATCACAGATCCCGGTCACGTGAGACACCTTAACCCGGAAATGGCTGTCTTGACCTGGAGTTCGCCAGGCGGATGTGTCCGGGTGGTCAGTCGCCTTGGTTACCAGACGCCTTGAACCGGAAATGCCTATCCTGACCTGGGGCTATCCGGGCGGATGTGTCTGCCAGGCATGTACAGACATGCCCGACCTTGGGGCGTGTTGTGAACCCTTCAAAGGCCCCGCCCCCCATCAAGGTGTTGAAGTGCAGCAATCAGAAGCCCCCTTTGGCTCACCTAATTAACATAACCAATTAAAACTAAATAACTCATCCTAACATGGGGTTTCCACTTTACCTTTATAAACTGCCATTTGCCTATGTGCCCCATCTCTGTCTCCCCTCTATCCGGAGGCAGTCCTGGGGACAAATACCTCTGCCCCCTTTCCCTTGTCCCCTTCCCCTTCTCCCATGTCCTCTATCTCTGTTACCAAGACATCCTAGTCCATTCTAACACAGACTTCCCCTTTTCTCTTCTTAAAAATTACGCCTGCAAGATCATTTGCTGCTGGTTTTCTGCTTGAGTCAGAAAGCTGCCACTTTAACTCCCCCTCCCTTCCAGTAAAGAATCCTTCTGTGAAAACAGGTGTTGGGGTGGTTTGTGCCTAATCCGAGGCCTGGGAGGGAGCCCCGGCTGTGCGGGAGTCCCCTTCATAAAATACCTACTGTGTTTGCCCAGGAAAGAATTTCCCTTTGCTCCTCTCTATAGCTCTCTTACGAAACTCAGATCTTGCACTTTTAAGAATTCTAACTGGTGTGTGTTTGTAGAGTAAAACACACATGTTAGGGTGTAGTTCTAATGAATGTCTCCCAAGTTCCTGTTAAGACACTGAGCGTGTTCAGCATCTAGAAAGATCTCTCATACCCCAGAGTCCCTCCTTTCAGAAAGAACTGTGGCACTGATTTCTGTTGTAAGCTATTTTTTTGCATTGTTGTTTTATACTATAACAATAATAAAATTTTGCTCAATAAATTATTTGACACAAATAAATGTTTGCTCACCCAGATAGGGAACTGAAAACAGATCAAAGTAAGGCTAGCACTGAAGTCCAGCTTTATGAACCAGTGAGTGTTATTTGGGTTATTTACAGGAATATGGGTGAGGGGTTATTTACAGGAGCAGAAATGACTCAAACAGCTGCATCAGCAAAGCCCACCACAGAGTAGATACAGTTCTTTCAGCCAGCTCAGGTGGTCTGAGTGGCAGTTGCTGTGACTCTAGCATTGAAGTGCAGCTTGTTGTATATTCAGGCTTGAAAGGATTGGGACCCCTGGTGTTGGGGACCGACTCCGGGCAGCTGTGTCACTTTCCTTGATTTATCAAGCCTTGCAAAAACAGGAGGTTCCCAGCCCGACTGCAGGATTTACGATTAGATAGACCTCCTGAAACATGTGTTAATCAGCCAACAACAGGGGCCTGGTACCGGCGACTGCAGGATTTACGACTAGATAAACTTTCTAAACAGATGCTAATCAGCCAGCTGCAGGGGCCTGGGACCAAAGCGACCTCACCTTAACTGTCCCTTAGGAATTTCCATTATTCTCTCCTTGCTTTCCCTGCTTCCCTTCCCCCACCTGGAGCTCTGCTTATAAAAGCTTCAGCACCCATTCAATAAACAGAGCCTTGATGCGACTCAGACTGACTCTGTCATTTTATTAAATGCACTTGGCTCCCTTCCCTTCTCTCCCCATCGGCTTTCAGGTGTTTCCTGGCTCGAGACCCATGAATAACCTGACCTGCTGGACAGGTCACCCTGGGATCAAAGTGGTAGCAGTGCCCACGCAGAGCTCTGGCAGGAATGTGTCTGGAGAACCTCACCTATGGAGAACCTATAGGGTAACAACCAAAAGGTCGATGCCTGTCTTCCTCTGCTGCTTACTCTAGCTGAGCCAGGAAGAATAGGATTGAACCTGGAGCAGAGTTGGGTCTGCATTTCAAAGGGGAATGGTTTTTGGTCTTGAGACATTTTGCAAAGGAGTACATAGTGCCATAAAGTGACATGTACAGGATGGGAAAGAAGATTATCCAACATCTACACCCCAGGTACATTCCTGTTCACTGAGCACCTCCTGTTACCCTAGGGAGGCTATAGTTAGAGGGTGGAGTCTAGGCATTGGTAGAGCTTGACCAATAAATTTCAATTTTGCAATAAAAAGTCTGGGTCTCAGTGGATGGTCATACATCCATGTACATATATGGTCACCACTATTTGTTTTCAGGGTGCTAACAACAACACATGAAATTGGCGGGGGGACACATGGGGGGGAAGGGGGGGGGGGTTTGGACGGTGGTAGTTAGGGAGTAGATAATATCAAAATATATTGTATGAAATTTTCAAAGAATAAAAAACAATGTTAAAACAAATCTGGGTCAAAATCAACAGACCATGACTCCAGCTTTTCTGAGCACACGGAAGGGGGGTTTTCTGAGCTGTCCTCAGTTTCAGGCAGCTGAGCTCAAGCAAGGCTAGCCGCTGGGACTCTAGGCTAGGTAGCTGCAGTGGGAACTTCTAAGGCACACCTCAACTGTAGACAGAAGAGCTTGCTTCTCTTCCTGGGCCACTTTACCCTTACATGTAACCACAAGATGGCACTCCGACATCTGTGTTGGAAACTGGGCTGTTTGGTGACTGGGCTCCACCACTTCCGTCAGCCACAGTTGCCTTACAGTCTATGCTAACAAAATGCTGTAATTTTATTCCAAATGTGTAAATAGCACTGTGTTGCCAAGGACTCATGCTCAGGACCACCAGGGGAGGGAGGAGCAGAGCAGGACCAATTCTGTCTTCTCTATGATATTTGCATATGGACTTTATCACACTGTAATATGTATGGGTTTTGATGGGACCTAGGCTCTGACTGTGGGGAGGGTGTTCCCTTTTCTGTCTGTTCTGAAGCTAGGATTGAGGGATTCTTCCAGAGGCTGAGAAGCAATTGCTCAGGCCACGACTTATTTTGTTGTCTCTGATCCCTTGATGGACTGTATCCTTCCTTCAGGCTGATTCTTACCTGATACTTGTGAGACTGAGGATCCTGTGGGAGGTGAGATCTCATGTCTTCACAGTTTCAGTAGATGAGAGCCACACCCTCCAGCATAGCCTGGGAGTCTGGAGTCTCACCTTCCCTGGAGAGAATGAGCTGCTTTCCCTCTGAGACACCCTTGTTGTGTATGTAACAGCTTCAGGAAGACTGCTCTGGAGCCGCCAGGGTGCCCAGAGGACTTAATTTCATGAGTTTCCTTCAGTTTCACTCCTTGCTTTCTGAGGACCCGGGAAAGTCTTTGGGATGAGGCATTTCTTACGAAAACACCACCACCAGCCAGGATAAAAATTAAATGCAAACAAGGAAGACAGCAGCGTTGTTGGTGACAGTCAGGCTGGGACATTGTGTTTACAGAAGTCGCTGCTGGGTCCTCTGCTAGAGCTTCTCAAGTTCAGCAGAGCCTCATTGATTATGCTGAACTTAGTAACTTTAGAAGGGAGGACTTAGCCCCTGTCTCAACCATGTTCACTATACGAAGGCCCCAGGACCTGGCTTTCTTATTTTTTTTTTCCTAGTTTTCCTTGCTCCCATCCTACACTCCAACCATTTCTAACTTTTGTAGGTTCCTAGCTCACAACCTGCCATTCTTACCTTCTGTGACTTGAGCGCTTATTCATTTGCCCCTTATTAGAGTTCCTTTGGTTGAAAGTGACAAAAGTTCAATTCAAATTGGTTTAATTAAAAAATAGTGCCTAGTGGGCAGGGGAGATGGTTCAGTGGGTAAAATGCTTGTGGCACAAGGGTGAGAACCTGCATCTGGAACCATAGCACCTGCAGAAGAAGCCAGATATTTCAGCGTGCATCTTTAACCCAAGCATTTTAGGGGCAGGGACTGATTGCTCCTCGGCAAGTCAGTGAGAGATCCTGTCTTAAAGAACAAGCAAACAAACAAGCAAGCAAACACCTAAAACCAAATGAATAAAAAACAGCAAAATGGTGGAGAGTAGCCAAGGAAGATACTGAGCAATGGTCTCTCGCTGCAACAGGCACATATGTCCCTTCATGCCTCAGCCCACATACACTACATATACACATACTACATACATACACTTGTACACACAAATAATTATAAAAATCCCACATACACTACGTATACACATACTACATACATACACCTGTACACACAAATAATTACAAAAATCCCACATACAAATAATTACAAAAATGGTACAACTATTATTTCCTGGGGTACAAGGGTAAATAAAGGGCTCTAGTAATGCAAGAAACTCATCTGAGTCTGCTTAAGGAGTATTAGGGAAATTTATTAGGATAAATTGAGGAAATACACTCACATATACAGAACCAAGTAGACAGCTGAAATTGTCCTCTGATCTGGCTGAGAGCTAATCCACCTCAAAGTTTGGTCTAACCAGGAAACAGGAAACAGGGAGAAGGGGCCTCGTGACCCCTCTCCCTTTCCTTTTAAGAAGTCACGTACAATGGCAGGAAGCACCGCCTCCTTTGGGCCGTATAGCTCAAGGTCATGGATGAAGCAAATACCACACTGGGTGCCAGATAATGTGAGACTCTAGCGTTTGCTTTCAGGAACAGCTGGATTCAGGGGTGCATGTGCTATTATTAGCACTTATTTTCTTTCTGTCTCCCTACAGATTGTCTACGCTAGGCTCTATTCTATGTGTGGTCACTGTAGATGTCCTAGACTCCTAGTCTACTTCCTCAGTGGCCCTAGTGGGATGAAATTTCCATGGAAAGTTAGGGATTGGAAGGTCCTCCTTACAGTAGCTTTGGGTACCTACCCATGGATGAGGCCATCTCAGTACCAGGGAGGTGTTGCACTGGCCGGTCTTGATTATGGGATCACCTTGGTGCAGGGGGTGGAGGTGACTTAGACAAAGGTGGAGGAGAGAGGCACAGATCAGGGTTTTGTTACACCCTTCAAGTCACTGGAAAACCTCAGGCCATCTAGATTTTTCTATGTTTTTCTTTTTTTCTTCTAGTTTTGCCTTTTACAATAGGTCTGTGATCTACTCTGAGTTACTTTTGTGGTGGTTGCAAATCTGTATAATAGCTCAGCTCTTTGGGCACATGGATACCCAGCATTCTCTCAGTATTCTTCACTAGAAAGTTGAGTCTATCTTTCTTTACCACACTGATTTTCCTCCTTTGTCAGAGAGTAGTTTATTTTTTATTTACTTATTTTTTTTTCAGACAGGGTCTTGCTATGAAGCTTACAATGTAGTTCAGGATGACCTTGAACTTGCAATATTGCAATCTTCTTACTTCTGCCTCCTGAGTGCTAGGGTTTCAAGTGTGTGCCATCATGCCTGATAATCAGTTGGCTTTATCTATGTGGTCCTAGTTCTGAGTTCTTTATCTATTTCATTGACATTTTTTGCCTACTCTTTTCTCAGTAATATACAGTTTTGATTATTATAACTTTATAGTAATTTTCTTAAAATTTGATTGACACATGAATTTGTACACACTTAAAGGGTGTGTAATATATTTTTTAAAGACAGGTTCTTATGCAACCCAGGCAGGCCTCAAATTTTCTATGAAACTGTGGATGAGCTTGAACTTCTGATTCTCCTGCCTCCACCTGTTGGCAGCTAGGATTACAGTCCACCAGCATGCCTAATTTTAGTGTGCTGGGCATGGAACCCAGGGTTTTATTCATGGTAGGCAAGTACTCTGCCAGCTGAGCTACATCCTTAACCATTACTGTTGTATGATGTTTTAATGGATGTATATATTATATGTTCAAATTGGGATGAACATATCTATTTCCTCAAACACTGATCACTTCTTTGTGGTGAAAACATTAATATCCTTTCTTCCAGAGCTGAGGGTGTATCTTAGTGGCTGAGTGCTTGCCTAGCATGTGTGAAGCTGCAATATTCAGCTTGAGAAACAAAACGATCCTTTCCTCTTCTTGAACCATATAATCTGTATAGACTCTCTATAAAAAAGCAGTAGAACTTACTTCTCTCTAACTGCAACTTAGTGCCCACTGGCTGACCTGTCCAGCTTCTTGCTCTTACTCTCTCCTGCTTCTGGTACCCATGATTCTACTTTAAGTATAGTAAACCTTAATGTCAGGTGGTGCCAACTTTCCATTTCTTCTTTTTCAACACTGTGTTATCTGTTCTAGGCCTTTTGCTTCTCTGATAATCATGTTGTCAGTCCACAAGGTTCCTTAGTGTGTTTTTGACTGAGATTGCATTGGTTCTGCCGCTAAAGTTAGAAAATTGACATCTTCACAACACTGAGTCTTCTTATCCATGAAAATAGAATACCTCTTAATTTCTGTCTGTCTGCCTGCCTGCCTGTCTTTCTCTGTGTGTGTGTGTGTGTGTATGTGTGTGTGTGTGTGTGTGTGTGTGTGTGTGTGAGAGAGAGAGAGAGAGAGAGAGAGAGAGAGAGAGAGAGAGAGAGAGGTTTATATTTAAGTGATTATTTTGAGAGCCACTAATGGAAATAGTATTCATTAATGTATATGCTGAGAGGTGTACCTAGGGCCTCATGTATGCTAGGGAAGTGCTCTACCACTGAGCTATAGTCTCAGCCCTGGTACTGTGTTTTACAATTTAAATTCTACATGTTCACTGTTGGTTTATAGGAAAGTGTGACTTCTGTATGTTAACCTTACACTTCACAGTCCTGTTATAATAACTTGGGCTCAGGAGGCTTTTGTTGATCCTTTCTAGTGGATGTAGGGGGAAACCTCTCCTCTCAGCACCAAATTGGGGAGGATTCTTTCTTTAGGGGATCAGAACTCTGAAACTGGGAGCTTTCTTACAACCTGATGGGAACTGGCCTTAGGACAGCACTCACACTTATCTGGTAGAGTGATAAAATAGAAAGAGTCTTGGTTCTGAATGACGTCACCGAATGGCCGAATTAATCTGCTCAGAATCTCACCTCAGCTCTGTACTTCTTGCCTTAATGATACAGCAAGTGTCTGAGAGGGTTCATATTGATGGTCAGTCTGACTAGATGTACACTCTCTGGGTATGCCTGTGAGATATTCAATCTAGATTGAATTAATTGAGGTGGAAAGACTCACCCTAACTCTCTGACTGAATAAAAAAGAGGAAGGTGCTGTTTTAGTTACCTGTGGTAATATATTGTGTACCCCCAATAAATAAGCTTACCTGGGGATCAGAGGACAGAGCCAGCCACTAAATTAGACATAGAGGTCAGACAGTGGTGGCACACACCTTTAATCCTATCACTTGGGAGGCAGAGGTCCATATGAATCTCTTTGAGTTCAAGGCCACACTGGGCTACATGAGAGAAATAGAAACAGGTAGTGGTGACACACCTTTAATCCCAGGAAGTTATATGGCAGGACACAGAAAGGTATATAGGGCGTGAGGAAACAGGACCTCATTCTCTTTAGACTGAGGATTTTGTAGAGGTAAGCTAGTGGCTGGCTGCTCTGCTTCTCTGATCTTTCAGCTTTCACCCCAATATCTGGCTCTGTTTTTTTTTTTTTATTATAAGACCATTTAAGATTCTTCTCTTCTGTCGCTGTGATAAAATACCCTAGCAGAAAGACCTTAAGAGAGAGGGAGGGTTCTGACTTACAGAAGGGAGTTGTAGTCCATTACCACGGAGAAGTCAGAGCAGCAGGTGCTTGAGGCATCTGCTCCTGCTGCCTCCAGAGTGAAGAAGCAGGTCATGATGGCTGTTTGCTGGCAGCTCACTTTCTCCTTCATTTTCAATCCAGGAATATCCAAGCCAATGGCTGGTGGTGCCTGCACTAGGGTACATGTCATCCCACTTCAATTAATCCAATTAAGAAAATCTCTCCCAGGCATGCCCAGAGTGCACTGTAGTCTAGAATCTCCCTCACAGGTGTGCCCAGAGGCTTGCCTCGTGGTCATTCCAGATCCTGTCAATGTGGCAATCAACACTAGCCGTCATAGGAACTGATCATGCATTTCTTTCTGCATTCTGACTGTGGATGCTGCTTCACACTTCTGCCGCTATGAGTTACCCACCATGACGGACTGACTGTATCTTCTTGTGAGCCCAAGCAAGCCATTCTCCCTCAAGATGCTATTGTCAGATGCTTTGATGCAAAAAGACAAGTAACTAATATGCTGTTGCTTTGATAGAGTGAGATAAAGTTGGTGTTGTGGTTATTTATGGCAATATTTCCTCTTAAAAAACATTAAAGACATTGAAGAGAAGTTAATAACAACAGCAAGAGCCATGGTATTAAATGACAAAGCTCAGATTCTGTCCTCAGTAATCGCTGACTCTGCAGCCTACACTCCAAGTCCTGAACCCAAGATCAAAATGTTCCCCAGCAATTAGACTGTGGAATGTGTCTGGGACCTTGACAAAGCAGGAGGAGGCATAGAATTGACTTTCAACCAGGTGGTAAGGTGTTGGGGACACTGAATAGAGTGCAGCAGACATGAAGTGGCTTGGTTTAGACACTAGTGGAGAGGAGCAGCTGTAGACGGTACAGACACTGACAAACTTCATAGAACTTGCATTTTGATATAAATTAAAATTGATGTAGGGTTTTTTGAGGAAGTATCCTCCCTTTAAAACACCCTCTTGGATTCCTTCTTCCATGATTAGGGTGTGGGAAGAGCTAATTTCCTATTGAAAGCCAGAAGAAGAGCTTCCACTCGCCTTAGCCCAGGATGAAGGACAAGCTGACATGACAGCTTGATTTCCCCCTTGCTCCTGCCTCCCAGAGGGTGACATTTGGGACCTTTGCCCAACACTGGATTTTCCTGTCACTTTCGATGTTGCCAGAAAATTTTGCAAAAGCTGTCAACAAACTTGCTGACTGAGGGAATGAGTGATGTGGCTGAAACTGGAATTTGCTGAGAGATGAAGTTGAACAAAACCTGACTGTCAGAAAAGTCAAGAGAGTAACATCTCTGGACAAGACAACAATATATGCAAGACACAGACAGGACCTTACATTTTAATTTTGAAAAGTTTTAAAAGCAGAGAAAGCTTGAATAGGCATTTATTCACAGAAGATACACAAGTGACCAGTACATAAGTGACCTGATATTCAGGATCTTTCCTAGGAAAATAAAAGTCACAGTGAGCTATGTACCACTTCATGTCTATTGAAATGATTATAACTAAAGGTAAAAAGTAGGGGTGGGGTATGTGTTGGTAAAGGTGGGGAGACACTGGAGCCCTCATGTGTTGCTGTTAAAAATGCAAATGGGGCAGATGCTATGGAAAGCAGAGTGGAATTTCCTTTAAAAATGAAACATGGAGGTACCATGTGACTTGGCAGTTGCAGACTTACAGAGATGCCAAGGAGTTGGAGACAGGCATGCAAATGGTTACTTATACCAGTGTTTGTTGCAGCATTATTTAAAGTGGCTGTGGTGGTTTGAATAAAAATGGCCCCCATAAGTTCCTAGGGAGTGGCACTATTAGGAAGTGTGGCCTTGTTGGAATAGGTGTGGCTTTGTTGGAGGAAGTGTGTCACTGCGGGTGGGTTTTGAGGTTTCAAGTACTCAGGCCAAGCCCAGTATCTCTTTCTTCATGATGCCTGCTGATCCAGATGTAGAACTCTGGGCTCCTTCTCCAACACCATGTCTGCCTGCATGCTTCCTTCCATGACCATAATGGACTAAACCTCTGAGATGTATTAAGCCCCAATTAAATGCTTCCCTTTTTAAGAGCTGCTGTGAACATGGAGTCTCTTTACTTTTTCTGAAATAGGAACCTAAGACAGAGGTCAAAGGATGGGACAACCCCGAGTGTTCATCAGCAGGTGCATGGATGAAGAAAACCTGAACTGTGCATTCAGTGGGGCTTTGTTAAACCCATAAACAGGGGGAAGTTCTTGTACATGGGGCAGCATGGATGAACATTATACTAAGGGAGAGCATTATGCTAAGGGAAATGAGCCAAGGAAAGGACATGTGTCATGTGTGTATCTAGAAAAAGCCATTCTGTAAATACAGAATGATTAGATACTCCCACAGGCTCAGGGAGGGGGAAGGAAGACTCACCGCTTAGGCCTCTTTACAGCAGAGAAAAGTGGAAATAGTGCTGATAACCATACACATTATAAATATAATTGATAAAGGTCGAATAGCAAGGACAGACAGGAACAAAAACTATGTATCTACCCATAGTTATAATTACCAAATACAAATATTTATCATATTTACTTCACAAATGAAGTATTAAAGCATGGCTGATGAAGTTACTCCCCAGTAAGCAACAAGACTAGCACCCCATGCTGTATCCCGCTGGTCACTCTTCTCTCCAGTGGACGATCACCATACCAACTGATCACCTCTTCAGTCACATGCAGCTTTTTTTGAAGAGCTCTGCAGCAGCAAGGGAGACACTGGCTCTGTCCGTGGAACCCCAAACAGACCAGAGATGCAATGATTTAACCATTGGAATATGATTATCCCTGTTTCCTGAATGGCTAGATACTTGGATGTGGGTCTGATGATCCTCCTGTGAGGCCATGTCAACAGTCTAGAAGCCCGCTGTAATGATCTTTGGCAAGCAGACAGGCTGGTCCTGTGACAACTGTGGCTGTTCTGCACCACATCACCACAGGAACTGGAGGCTCCACTGCCTCACATCTTGGCAGGACAAGAAGCAGAGTTCCCTAGTGACCTGCATCCTTAAGGCCTGACAGCCAAAGGCTCCAGGCCTCCTCCAGTACTGCCACCACTGGGCATCAGTATTGGAACACACGAGTCTGTGAGGAGCATTTCAGACTCAGTTCTATAAATTCCCATCTACCCCAGCAAATGAGCTACCTTTGACTTCTTGTTTTTTGCAGAACCCAAGCCAGGGCTCTCCCTCTCTGGCCTCTCTTCCTGCATTAGAGCATTACTTCCATGAAGCTGGTTTCACTGCTGATGGTCTGCTTTTCAAATTTCCAATTAATTCATCAACAGTAGACAACAATGTGTTGGTAATTTATAAATGGTGTCACATTGTGTTTGTGTTTGTTAAGTTGTTTTATACAAACAATATGTTTCAAGATTTTTCCACGTGAAATAGATCTAGTTTAATTTTTAACAATTTTGTATAATTCTCTCCCTCCCTCCCTCCCCCTCTGTCTCTCCCTCTCTCCTCCCCCTGTGTGTATATGTGTTTGTGTACATGAGTACCTATGTGAGTGAGTACTCATGCACACGTCTATATGGAGGCCAGAGAGCAATGTTGAATGTCTTTCTCAGTTGCTCTCTACCTTGTATTTTGAGACAGGATTTCTCACTAAACCTGAAGCTCAATGATTTGACTAGACTAGCTAACTCCCTATGGTAGCTGGAATGTAGTTGGCCCCCATAATCTCACAGGGAGTGGCACTATTAGGAGATGTGGCTTTGTTGGAGAAAGTGTGTCACTCTGGGGGTGGGCTTTGAGGTTTTGGCTTAAGCTTTGCTCAGTGTCACAGTCAGTCAACTTCCTGTTGCCTGCAAGTTGTAGGACTCTCAGCTGTTCCCCAGCACCGTGTCTGCCTGCAGGCGGCATGCTCCTCGCCATGAGGATAATGGACTGAACCTCTGAAACTGTAAGTGAGCCACCCCAATGAAATGCTTTCTGCATAAGAGTTGCTGTGTTTATGGTGTCTCTTCACAGCAATACAAACCCTAACTAAAACACTCCCTAACCTCAGGGACCCTCCTGTCTCTGCCTCCCAGTGCTAGAATTATAAGTATTATCTGCCATATTCTATTTTTTTTTTAAACATGTCTGCTGGGCATCTAAACTCAGGTCCTCATGCTTGCCAGGCAAACATTTTACCAACTAAGCCATCTCCCCAATTACCTGCTATGTGTACTCCAATTACATTTTAAAAAAAAAATTTATGTTTGTATTTTGTGTTTTCTTTATTGGTTCTATTTCCATTTTCAGATCTTGAACAGTTTTATTTGTTTCCTTCACCTGTTTGTTTGTTTTTTCTTGACATTCTTTAAGAGATTTATTGATTCCTCCAAGTTTTTGTTTGTCTTT
Source organism: Peromyscus aztecus (assembly GCA_902168405.1). Classification (NCBI taxonomy): domain Eukaryota; kingdom Metazoa; phylum Chordata; class Mammalia; order Rodentia; family Cricetidae; genus Peromyscus; species Peromyscus aztecus. Next base: position 17,899 of record CABHPQ010139252.1, read on the forward strand.
TCCTCAATTTCTTTAAGGGATTTTTTTTTCATTTCCTCTTTAAGGACCTCTATCATCTTCATAAAGTTATTTTTAAGGTTTTTTTTTGTGCTTCAGCTGTGTTGGAATGTTCAGGTCTTGTTGTCATAGGTTAACTGGGTTCTGGTGGTGAAATACTGATTGCCCTTTCCGTTTTGATTGTGTTCTTACACTGGGGTTTAGGCATCTGGATTTGGGGTGATTACAGGTCTAGGTGTTGATTCCTGTGTTTGTCTTTGTTGCATGGGTGTTTTGTTCCTTGGTTTCTGTTCCCTCTCTGGTCTTCTGGCTTAAGTGGCCAAGGGTTCTTGTAGCTGGAGGGTTTTCTCTCCAGGTCCCGCCAAGCCCCGGCAGTCCGACAGCCCACTTATAAAATAAACACACAGACGCTTATATTATTTAAACTGTTTGGCCTAATGGCTCAGGCTTCTAGTTATCTAGTTCTTACATCTTAAATTAATCCATTTCTATAAATTTACACCTTGCCACGTGGCTCATGGCTTACCAGCATCTTCACATGCTGCTTGTCATGGCGGCGGCTGGCAGTGTCTCCCTCCACCTTCCTGTTCTCTCAATTCTCCTCTGTTAGTTCCGCCTATACTTCCTGCCTGGCTACAGGCCAATCAGTGTTTTATTTATTGACCAATCAGAGCAACACATTTGACATACAGACCATCCCACAGCAGGTTCTGGTGACTGGTCAGTTTCAGGTCCAGTAGGGTGTCTCTGCTGGGGTTTTGGGGACCTTGGGTCCAGTCTGGTCTCTGGTAAAACCTAAGTCTTCTTCTGGGATACCTAGGACCAGCCTGGCCTCCAGTAGAGCAGCTGGGGCTGTTCTTACAACTGATGTGGACTGTGTCCGGGCCTATGGAGTCTGCTGGAGTTCTGGGGAAGAGCTGGCTGCAGGAAGGATGATGAGGTGGGAGGGGCTGAGTGGCAGTGTGGGTCTTGGGGGAGCAGAACCCAGGGAGTGGCTGCAGTCCATCTGGCAGGCAGGTCACTCACCCACTCCTCCACTGTTGAGGGCTGCAGCAGAGAGGTGGGATTCCTCTGGAGTGCAGGCAGGGCCCAGCAGTGGTGCTGGTGCTGAGATGGGGGAGGGGCCATGGGACAGGAGGGTCACTCACCAGTTGTGACTGGTGTGGTCTGAGCCTCAGTGGCAGAAGTCCACTGGGGTTAGGGGCAGGGCCCGTCATCAGGGCCAGGGATGAGCTGGGATGGCATTGACCTGGGGAAGGGTTGCGAGGGACAGAATCCAAGGAGGGTAGAGTTGTGTTGGCAGGCAGGTCACCCACCCGTTCTAGCTGATGTGGTCTGTACCTCAGTGTCAGAAGTCCTCTGTGGTTGTGAGCAGGGCTCAGCAGAAGGGTTGGGGATTTGCTGGGATGGCTTGGGCCTGGGGTTGCGTGGTGTTGGCGGGGGGTGGGGTGGGGGGGAGTGCAGTTCTGTTGGCAAGCAGCTATGTCTGTATTTTGTTCAGCCACTCATCCATCATAAACATTTAGACTATTTTTGCTATTATAAGTGATGGTTCCATGGACATCCCTGCACCTTTTTATCTGTATATGTGTCATGTATTTGTAATATGTATGTGCACATGTGTTGCAAGTAAGCACAAGTGTGTGTTTGTGTGGAGACTGGGGGTCAATGGTAGGTGTCTTTCTTTATTACTCTCCATCTTATTTTTTGAGATAAGGACTCTCAGTAAACCTGGTGTTCAGCAGTTCAGTTAGGCTGGCTGGCCAGTGAGCCACTGGGGTTCTCCTGATGCTGGGATTTCAGGTGTGTGAGCTGTGCCTAACTTTTTATTTGGGTCTTGAGACTGTGAATTTAGGTTTTTATGCCTGTGCGCCAAGCACTTTGTTGACTGGGAAGTCTCCTTAGCACCTCCCTTTTGTTTTTAAGGAACATGTAAAAGTGGAATTGTTGAGTTGAGAGTACACAATAAAAAAATTACTGAGACATAGGCTTTTTAACTCACGCATCGAACCCACACTGTGTCCAGCAGCATTTAGCTGTGCAATGACGGCTTCTATTTTCAAAACATGGCTTCACTCTAAAACAAAAGCCTGTGCCCATTCAACAGTGCCATAAGTTGGATCTGGGGTGTCCCCAGAGACCTACCTGTGTTTGAAGGTTTGGTTGTCAGTGTGTGGTGCTGATGGGAGCTTATAGAGCACTGGTTCTCAGCCTTCCTAATGCTGAGAACCCTTTAATACAGTTAATACGACCCTTTAATACAGTTCCTCAGGTCGTGGTGATCCCCAACCATAAAGTTATTTCCATTGCTACTTCATAACTGTCATTTTGCTACTGTTATGAATTGTAATGTAAACATCTGTGTTTTCTGATGGTCTTAGGCGATCCTTGTGAAAGGGTTGTTTGATCCAAGGGGGTTGTAGTCCATAGGTTGAGAACCACTGTTGTAGAGCTTTTAAGAAGTAGAACTGACTTAGAAGTTGGGCTATGGGGAGTGTGGGAAGGCATGTTGGACCCCAGTCTCCCCTTCCCACTCTCCCTTTGCTTCCCAGCCTACAGTGGTGAACAGACCTGTGTCACACACTGCCTCCAGAGCAGCAAGCCCAAGAGGCTCTAAAGCTGTGGCCTTAGACCCTTTCCTCCACAGAAGCTGCTTATTTCAAGGGTTCTGTCACAGAAACGGAAAACGGGCCAGCACACACAATTCTGCACATTAGTCCTGGTCAGCCCTAGTCACCCAGCCATGACTAGGTTCACTTCTTTCATTATGATACAGTTCTCCTAAATGAAATCATAGTCTAAGTGACCTTTTGTGTGAACTCTTCCAAAGGATGTTCATATTGCAGCCTGTATCCACGTTCCCGCCGTCACTCCTCCTCTCCCTCCTCCCTGACCTCATCCTCGTCTCTGTCCTCCTCCGTCTCCTTTTTAATGACTGAAAAGCCATCTCGCTAACTGGACAGATGACATTTTGCTCATCTACTCATCTTTTTAGGTTATACAGGGGATAGGGGAAGTAGAGTGAAGATGTCTGTGTGAGCTGTCCCAGAAGGAGATCCCCTGTTTGGGCAGTGACACTTGAAAACACTGGAGAACAAAGAAAAGGGGCTTGGATGACAGGACTGTGCTTGAAGCAGGCCAACCTCCACTATGCAAGGGGGATGCTGTCACCCCACTTCACAGAAGAGGAAACTGAGGTAAGATACAGATCTGAGATTTGAGTTCAGATCCAGCTTAAGTGCCTTTGTACTTTTCATGATCTCAGACTGAAAAGGAATTCTCCCCATGTGCATCTTCATTCAGACCGTTGAGCATCCCAGCCAGCCTTCCTGCTGTCCGAGCCTCTGCTTCCCTTTTGTTGGTGTGGTAGATAATGGGATGTGTCCCCTTGCTCTGTGATGGAGGCGGAAAGTATTTTTTTGAGATTCTGATCTGGGACTTGACTTCCTGCCTGTGTGCCTGCTCTTCTCTTTGCTTCCAATGATCACTTCTGGAATTGCTTTGGAGAAAGACGTCGAGCAAAAACCAATAGTACCTAAACAGCAACAGACCCCCAAAGACAAACACGAAGGTTTGAAATTTAAAATTAATTAAATTTTATTAAATCTGAAATTAATTAGCCCTGTCCCTGGGTTAAGGCTCCCACAGCAACTGTGTAAGCTGGTTATTTGTGGATGAGGATGAATGGACTTTGGATGCAGGCTGCTAGAGAGCTTTGATGCCTTACTTGTAGTGAGCTCCAGGGGGTGGGGTGGATAGGTTGAAACAGCCTTTCTCACGAAGGAGTTCCAAGTAGCCGGTTTTCAGCTCAGTTGAAAGCAAAGGAAATGCTTATGCAGCAGAAGTGGGAGGCAGCAGCTCAGCAGGGCAAACACAGGAGCTGTAGTCTTCCAGGAGCCAGCTCTTCCAGTATTTCAATAAAGTGTTTGTTTAAACCACAGTTAGGCTGGGTCCTTGTGGATTTGTTTATTGGTCATTAGCTGCTCCAAGGAGGAGATAGGGAACAATAAGCTGAGAAGCTTCAATTAAAAGTTAGGAATTCTAGCTACTAAATATGAAGAAATAGACAGCAGCAAATATGTAAGTCTCCAAGGTAAACTCACAAAACAAAAGAAACCTTTAACCCAAATTCTCTCTGTAAAGCTGGGCATGGTCTGCTGCCTCCGCCTGGCCTCTGCAGAGGCATATTGGCTGTTCAATCACTCAGTCATCTACTTTTCCCCAGGAAATCTGAAGAGTTAAATAAATAAGGTTTATTTCCCCACTCATTTCCCAAAATGCAGGTTGAGCCACCTGCTCTGTCTCATTGGTGGGATTTGAGGCCACTGAGCTGGCTGAAGCCAGAAAGGAGAGCAGAGAGAGGAAAGACAGGGCTTGTAATAACTTGTTCCCGGAAGTGAACATTCATCGTGGCTCACTGCAGAGGAAGCTGGGAGGTGTCCAGGAGAATATGGAATGGTTGGTATTGAGAAAGAATATTCTTGGTGTCACACAAAGAAACCCACAAAGTGAAATTAACCTAGCAAGGCAATTACTTTTTTGTAAAAGGGTGGGTGAGTCATGACCCATCCCAAACTAGGAAACATACACAGGGTGTGTGTTAGGGAAGTTCACTTAGTTCTTATTCTAACGCAAGTGGTGACTGCGTCTTGTCCTGATGGTAAGTTTGACCCCACCTCCTGTCTTCTTTATGCTTCCTGCTCCACTGAGATGTGAGGAGATAAAACATGCCACTCCAATGTTTCTGCTACCATGGAGCTACCTGACACCATACTTTCCCCACAATAATGGACTGTATCCCTTCAAACTTTGAACCAAAATAAATCTTTCCTCCCTCAAATTCCTTCTTGTCAGTATTTGGTCACAGTGATGGGAAAGGTGATGAATACAACGAGACATCACACACACACACACACACACACACACACACACACACACACTTGGGTCATATGATTTTGGAGTCAAGGAGATCTCATAATCTGATGTAAGCTTGAAGCCCAAGAAAACCACTGATACAGGTCTTAGATGTGTGCACATCTTGTCCTGTGTCAGCTTACCTGTTCATTTAGTCAAACGTTAATTTAGGAGTTACTGTGAAGGTATTTTGTAGCTATGACTAAAATCCATAATCAATTGCCTTTATGTGCAGATGAGTATCATCAGTCCTTTAGGTGGGCCTGACTCAGTCAGCTGAAGGCTTTAAGAGCACAGTGGGGTCTCCTTCATGAAGAACAGAGTCTGCTAAGGACCACAGCTTCAGCCTGTGCCCAAGGGCTCCTCCTCCTTTCTTTCAGATTCAGGACTTGCTTGGCCAGTCCAGCCAAATCAGTGCCAGTTTCAGTGAGAGACCCTGTCTCAGAACTGACTCAACATTAAGCTCTGCCACACATGCAGAATACAATTCTGTGTAACAAAGTCACATCTACCCAACTACCCACTACTGGCCCTGCCTCTCTGTTGAACTTGCTGGACATATATGTTTCAAGTACATTTCAAAGAGGTTTTGTTATGGCAAAGCAGCTGAGCCACAGTTTGCCAAAGTCAGGGCAACTTTCTAAGTGATTTCACCTGTACTTACTTCTTCAGACCCTATTTACTTAAAGCCCTTGCAGATTGCCTTGGTCATGTTTAGTTGGTGGTATTTTAAGGACAAGCCTGATGGAACTGTCTTGTGGGAGACCAGCTCCCACTTTTCCCTCAGGGTACTCTTGAGGAGAAAGGTGTTAGAATTCTGCCCTCACTCCAGCTACATGACTGCACATGCGCAGTTCAGGAGTTAAGCAAAGGGTCTTGCGTCTTACGTCATCAGTGTGCACAGCATGGTCACGCAATCAGTTCATGCGTGGTGTAGCTCCATAAGCCCGCTTCACCTGGAGCCCTTAAAAAGCTGGACACAGACCCCGCCCTCTCTCTCTGTTCGGCTGTCTCTCCCCACCATCTTTCCCTCTCACTGCACGTGCTCCTTTCCCAGGCCTGGCTCTTCTCCCCCACCCCTCTTCCTCCTAATAAAGCTCTAAAACTAATACTGGGTTCTGTTGTGACCGTGACCTTTCCACAAGGTAACCAGCACCACCACCAGAACCACTTATCATTCATTTCAAAAGGGATAAGTGATTTAGATAGAAATATAGAAGGAAAAGGCACAGGATAACCTCGGGAGGGCCTAGATCCTTATCCACTGGCCCTTACTGTCTCTTATAAAGGGCTTTTTATAGTAATGACAAGGGGTGAAGCAAAGACCTCCCCCTAGCACAGCCAAGTGCAAACCCTTCCAATCACCTAGTAACCACGCATGCGGTCAAGCAATCCTCTAATGCAGCTCTGCTGGGTAAAGCAGGCTCAGATCTCACTAGGAACCTTTGTGGGCCTCCATACTGTCTACAGAACTTCAGAAGCACAAAGGACTTTCAGGTTCTTTCCACCACAAAGTACTTTTAACTGATGTTTTTAATGTCCTTCCCTATGGCCCATCACCTTCCTGTCATGAGTAAAGGGTTGGGATAGGATGGGTAATCTTCTGGAAGGTCCTGATTGTGGAAGACAGAGAAGAGAAAAGATAGCATCATTTATTTAATTTGTGTGTGTGTGTGTGTGTGTGTGTGTGTGTGTGTGTGTGTGTGTGAGAGAGAGAGAGAGAGAGAGAGAGAGAGAGAGAGAGAGAGAGAGAG
>CABHPQ010139252.1:24573-45400 GCA_902168405.1 Peromyscus aztecus
GAGAGAGAGAGAGAGAGAGAGAGAGAGAGAGAGAGAGAGAGAGAGAGTGCTTAATGTTGAGTAGCTTCCTCAGCTTTGTTCCACTTTTGTTTCTGAGGCAGGGTCTCTCGCTGAACCTGGCACTGATTTGGTTAGACTGGCAGCAAGCATTGGTGATCCCCCTGTCTCACTGGGCTTATGGGTCTGGCTTTGATATTGGGGATCTGAACTCCAATCCTCATGAGTGTACAGCAAACACTGTCACCCAAGGAGCCATTTCCTCAGCCCTGAGAAGATGACTTTTGATTAGAATTTGTATCTGGGTAAATGAGAGGTGACATCTGGGGTCCCTACAAAGGGCCTGGAGAGATGAGTGTGGGCACAGTGTGGGTGCTGGGGACAGAACCACTCCTTCTGGGAGAGGATTCATGGGCCAGATCCTTAGCTGACCACAGATCCTTCTAGAAGTTTCCAAACAGTTTTCAAAAATCTTTACTTTGTGCAGGCAAAGAGGCATCCAGGGAGTGGAAAACAAGGGCAGATGCCCCAGCTGGGGGCCGGGGGTGGGGTGGGGGGCGGAGTGTGTGTGTCTGTCCAGTTGGAGACCGGGAGAGTCTGCTGCTGCAGATTCTTTTAAGACTGACTGTTGGCTGCAGGCACAAATGAAGCCAAGTCATTTACAGTTAGTTAGCTCTCAGCTCCAGCACAGGGGAGAGAAGGGAGAAGTTTCACTGTGTCTGCTTCAGACTTCCCTTGAAAGTTACAAAACCGAAAAAGAGCCCTCCTCCACACCAAGTCAGGTATGCACTAAGATGCAGTTCACAGTCCGGTATACACACGAAAGGCTTTGAAACTCCCACTACTCAGAACCAACAATGCCATTGTCAACATTCTGACATCCTTCTAGGTATTTCCAAGTACATCTGCATATCTTTCCTCCTTCCCTCCCCCCCCCCTCTCTCTCTCTCTCACACACACACACACACACACACACACACACACACACACACACTGTTACACATACTCCCATGCACCCACACTTACAGGTTTCTCACACATTCGTACACACTCTCACGTGCACACTCACACCCACACATGCTGTTATGTAAATGAGATCACACCGACTGCTGGCTAACCTGCTTTTTCACTCAACATTTTTCCATGGTCTTCTTTCTGGGTCAACAAATTTAGAAATATCTCATCAATTTTAATGGCTGCTTAAAATTCCACTGTGTGGTTAAAATGTATACTGTTTAACCAGGCCTCTATTGGTGGACATTTAGGTTGATTCTGATGTTGGTCACAGAGTGTTGCTGTGAAAACCCTGTGCTTACATTTAGACCCACATGCATAATTCACTATTCATTTAAGCACACCCTGTAAAAAAACATGTGTCTTGCTTTAAAAGTATTAAATAAAATAGTCTTATTTGGAGGTGTATGTGGAATTGAGGTGTGAAAAATATTGTGATGTTACCTGAGACCCTGAGTCCCCTAGAGACCTCTCAGTATGAAAATGGAACCAGAAACAAGGGTGAAGTCAGGGCCTGCAAGATTTCTGAGGATAAGGATTATGCTAGAAGTTCTGGGCTCTTTATGAATTATTGCACAAGGGTCCTCAATGGTGGAATAGAGGCACAAGCAAGAATGAGGATACATAAGCAGAGAGAAACAAGAGAAAGCTATGATATTCATGGAAATCTTGGTTGGTTGGTACAATTCAGTTTAAGCTGGATTCAAATGTCTCAGAGGAGCACAGGGGCTCAGAAAATTATACTCTTGTGAGGTATGTGACAGATACCAGTGCAGAATGCATCAAAGGCACTTAAGCAGCCTATTGATCTGAAGGGTTCGGGGGGAATTCAGGCCCAAGTGAGGGCTGTAAAGCTTTCTGAAATGGCCTGATGCCAGAAAGAGACAGCTAGAGTAGAGCATCATGGGATGAGGAAATTGATATGTTGGCCAAGGGGAGAGAACTGTATGGTTCTCACTATCACAAAGCCTCACATATAACTTTAAAATACTTTGCTAAATGTTCTGACCATGGGGACTGTTCCCCAGCCAGGGGAGTGCTTCAGGTTGGAGAAGACTTGACTAAAACTGTATTTTCCTGGGGACTGTTTCTAGTGTCTTACCTTGAAGCACAAAAGGACATTTTCCTGTAAGTTGGAGACAATAGGTGGGTATTTACCTCAGTGTCCAATCACTGTCTTTTTATAAAATTAAAGACTCAACAAATGAAACTATAAATGGGTTATAAATTTTTATGGTTGTCATTGAAGTCAACTTGTCATGAATTAGAACCATGTGAGTAGGGAGCTTGACCCAAACATGCGACCTGATTGCCTTGACTGACGTGGGAAGACTTGCCCTGATTGTGGACTGCACATTCTGGTAGTCCAGATAAAGAGAGAGGGCAGAGGGCAGATTATGAGGCTCTTTCTTTCTTGGCCTCTTCTTGCCACCCAGGTTGCTATTCCCTGTTGCTGCTGCTGCTTCCTTTGCTGATTTCAGAACCAGCATTTGCAAGCATTCATTTTGGATGAGGGACCAGCAGCTCTCCAGGAACCTTCCAGGTTTCCAATGCCAGATTGGGACCACCGAGGCACCCTGCCTTGTGCTGAGTAACTGCCAGTTGTTGCATACTCAGAGAGTCATTATGGGCACTCTGACTGTTGAGTCACTAGCCTCAAGGACCGAGTATCTACACATTAATCTGTGTTATTTACACACACACACACACACACACACACACACACACACACACACACAAATCATGATAACTTGATATATGCATGGCTTGTTTAATGATCAACACAACCAAATTAATAGCACATGGTTACTACCAATAGTTCCTACTCCAATAAAGAACCGATCTAAGAACTTCATGAAAAAGAACTCAGTAAGATGTATACAAACACTCTCATGTAGACAAGGAAACCAAAGTAGGAAAACAATGCTTGAACAGAAAGCACCCATTAAGAAAGAAGTAGGTTTAGGGAAATAGTTCAGTTGGTAAAGTGTGTGTTGAGCAAGGATGAGGCACCTGAGTTTGATTCTAAGAATTCAGATAAAAAAATTTAAAAAGTAGTTCATGTTGGCACAGGTTAGTGGCCCCAGTGCTGAGAATCTCTGGAGCTCACTGGCCTCCCAGCCTAGCCAGTAAGTAGCCCTGCCTCAAACAAAGTGGAGAATGTCTGTGGAATGTAGATGTAACCAACCGTCTTATTAAATAAGGAACACAGAACCAATGCAAAGAAGAAAGCCAAGAGGTCAGAGCTAAGAGCTAAAACCTTACCCTTCCTCCTGCGGTGGTCCTACCTCTCCGAAGGAGAGCTACTTCCTGTGTTAAAGTCTTTATAAAGACTTTCAGTTCTGCCTTCTCATTGGTTGTAAACCCAACTACATGACTGCCTCATCACTGCCTGTCTGTACAGACCTCCAGGTCTCCTATGGTTGGTATTGAGATTAAAGGCATGTGTATCCAATGCTAGCTGTATCCCTGAACACACAGAGATTTACCTAGCTCTGCCTACCAAGTGCTGGGATTACAAGCGTACGCCACCACCGCCCTGCTTTCCTATGGCTTGCTAATAGCTCTGACCCCCAGGCAACTTTATTTATTAACATACAAATAACATTTTAGTACAAAAGAAAATATCACCATAGTGGAAGACAGCCAATGTTGACTTCTGGATGTTGCTCTAATTTCTAAAGGTCTTATAATAAAAAATCCAGGAGCCTGATATTGGTGTAAATGCTGAAAGATCAGAGAGACAAAGGAAGAAGCCACCTCTTACCTCTAGGACTCCTCAGCCTGAAAAGCTTCTAGCTGAATGAGCTTTCTTAGCTGAAAAGCTAAGTTCCTGTCTCCTCATGCCTTACATACCTTTCTTTGCCCAGCCATCACTTCCTGGGATTAAAGGCGGTGTATGTGCTTCCTAGTACTGGGATTAAGGGTGTGTGCCACCACTGACCAGCTCTGTTTTCTCTCCTAGATGGAGTCAATCTCATGTAGTCCAGGGTGGCTTTGAACTCACAGAGATCCAGATGGATCTCTGCCCCCTGAGTGTTAGGATTAAAGGTGTGTGTCACCACTGCCTGGCCTCTGGGTTTAATCTAGTGGCTTGTTCTGTTCTCTGATCTTCAGGCAAATTTTATTAGGGTACACAATATATCACCACATCTGGCCTTCCAATATATTAATGAAACATGCATTACTCCCCTCTCCCCCAACGCATACAAACCTACCCACCCCATATCCCACCCCTTCACACATAAATAAAATAAATAAATAAACGAATTGCCATGGAACTGCACAGAAATTCTGAAGCTGAGAAGATAATGAGAGAACTGAAAAGGTGGATGGAGAGCTTCACCAGAAGAGAGAACATTTGAAATTAGCCAACAGTGGAACAAAACCGAGGAGGAATGAGTGGAGAAGCCCACGGACTGAAGGACACTCTCAAGAGCTGGAAAATCAGTATTGCTGCAGGTCTTCCAGCAGTTGAGACAGGAACTGAAGACGCTGGGGTCACTTTGCAATTATTCCTGGACTTAGAGAAGAAGCAGGAAATGTTTTGCAATTGTTTATAGAGATGAAGAGAAGAGATCATCTAAAGAAACTGAAACGTACCCAGGAAATGACTTGACATGAACTCTGTATCTAAAAGTTCTGGAAGGTCAAACCTCTAGACCTGGTGTAAGGTAGTTTCTGAAATTACTGTGTGTGAATGCTGGCTTCCATATGTGGAGTGGCATGTGCTGCGATTTTCAGTGTGCCATGCATGAACTGTGTCTTTCTAGAAGTTTCTATCCTGCACATGCTTAAGTCTCACCCTAGAACCCTGGAGGTGGGCACGCTTGTGTGTTTGTCTAGCACCCATCCTGATGCCCTCCCCACTTCCTCTTTATTGAAAGAATTATGCCTTTGTGGTGCAGGTATACATCTGACATTTTGATATAAAACTTCAGCAAGCCTCATCTTAAGCACAGCCTGATTTTCCTCGAGGAGTTGGTATTTATTTATTATTTATTTATTTACTTATTTATTTTCTTTCTGATAGTGACTGCTTAAAGAATGGATGTCTGACTCAATTGTGTTCAGGAAAGAGGTAAAGAGAAGCCAAAATTCTAGCAAGTCTTCCTATAATAAAACAGCACAGGAGAAGACAGTCTTATTCCTGTGGAGTCAGAATCTCGCACCCAGAATGGTTGCTGATGGCATTCATGACCTACTTGAAGGTCAAGTCAACACAAAGGAACACAGAGAGGAGAGACTGGAGGAGCAGGGGCTCTAATGTCATCATGGAGTGGCTAATCCACCTGTACCAAGTTCTGCCTTCCACAGCAGGATTCCCCATGCTGCCAGCTGGTAAATGTGTTCATGGTTTGGGTGTTCATGGTTTGAAGTCCAAGTAACCTAAGCAATACATATCCACTGACCTCTGGGGATGAATCTGACCCAGGCTATTCTGCTGTACACTCAAACGAGCAAACCACAGGTGAGAACAGACTCCCTGAGCTGGCTATCACAGGTCTGTCTTCTTCTCCTTGCTCTGCCACTCTGATTCTGAGCTAGCTGGGCCTAACAGCTTTTCCTTCTGAGCACTAGCTTCCCCATAGACAAAGAAAGGGAAATCTTGGAGATCCTCTTGGGTGTTGTGTTCCCCTGTTCTGACATTTTGGAGTTTGGTGCCTTGTGACTGCCTGTGGTAGGGGAGATCACAAATACAAGAATTTACTAAATGCTTTGACATGGGTACTGTAAAGCAGGAAGAAATGTTGTTTTATTCTATGCTATTTTTAAAAAGCTGGCTGTAGACTTTTCTACTTTCTAGAAGAATGGCATGATTATGTTCAGGGATTTAAAGGTTTTATTGTTTAAAAAATACATTTATGGGCTCTTTGAAGATAGTATGGGGCCAACCCTCTGTCCTCTTGCAGTGTCTGGTTGAGTGATGATAAAATGGGAAAAGGTTGGTTTCTCTGTACAGCACATTAAAATGCAATAGAATCTTCATTTCACAGGCCACAGGGAAGAGGGAAAGGATTCAAAGAAAAGGAGGCAGCTGTAAAGAAGCTTTAAGGAATGAGATGCCTAAGGTGATAGATGATAAGCAAGGGCCCCAGGTGGATGTGGATGCAGAGAGAAGGAAATGTGGGCCACAAACACCCACGTGCCATTGGTATGGACTGTTGTCACTTGGTCACTTTGTGCTGGATTGTACTTCTGTCTCATGACCCTAGACCTTCAGTGAAATTGTACAGCACACTTCCTGTTGCCGTGTTCTGGGTACTTTGGAAGAACAATGAAAGAATGGAGAAAACAATTCGTTGTGATTTGAAGACAAGAAGAAAGACTGTGTACATCCCTGGATGAGATTTTCAGAGCTGAACTGACCAAATCCTCAGAGGCAGTAAAATCGTATAAAAAGTGGTCAGGAAAACTTGGGCACTACACCTGAGAATCCTTAGAACAGCTAAAGGATGATCCCTAAGACAAACACACAGAATGAGAAGAGGGCTTGAGCCATTTGTCATGAATAATGTAGAGAAGAGTAATATTAGCAACTACAGGACCACTCTGGGTTCTGGAGGACACCTAGGCAGATGCAGAGGGCTCTGTGTGCAAGTGTGAATTGAAAAGTGTGAACCAGATAGTTCATTGTTAATTCCATTTTCAGATGTGAGGTCTGAGGCTCAGAGATGTTTTCTAACCTTCCTGCTGTCTTCATAGTAATTTCCCAATTGGGTTCTTTCCCATCTACAGAGTCTGTTGCAGCTTGGCCCCCAGAGCTCCATGAGAAAGAATGTGATACTTTCAGCACTGATTAGTTTTTGCCTTTTAGTGGGCCTTGTAATGCATCTCTGACGTGAATGATAAAATGAACTGCTGTACAGGGTTTTCAGAGATGTGGTGGTGAGGTTTGGAGCAGGGGTTTAGGGGCATTCTGATGTCCCTAACTAGGTCCAGTCTTGAGTGAGACTGTGCTTCTGAACTTTGCTTCCCAGTTTCCACTTTCCTCCTTGGTGAGACAGGATGGGTTGAGCTGACTGGAGTTGAGATGTCCATTTCCTACAGACCAATTAGACTCCTATTAAACCTAGCAAGGTTAGTTTCTGATTAAAAGGGTTCTTCTGAGGGCAGATCATTTAAAAAGGAGCAAAGTACTGTGTTGTGTTTCAAAATGGTTCCTTTCCCCACCCCTTATTGGCAAGCACTGAGCTATGTCTCCAGTCCTTCCTAAGCTCTTTGCATGTGGAACTGCACTCTGGCAATTATGACAGGGATATGAAACTCTCCAGTGAGCAATGACTGCTAGAGTATTTACCTCTTTTTTTAAAAAAACAATTTCATATGTGTACATAATGTTTTTGGGTCATTTTCATCTCCCATTGTCCCCCATCCTCCTCACATTCCTGCTGAACCCCCTTTTCTTCCCAATACATTCTCCTATTTTTATGTCTCTTTTTTGTGGGGCCCATTTAGTTCAGTTTATGTTGTTTGCATGAGCTTGGTTGGGGGCTATTTATAGGAGCATGAGTGAGCAAGTTACCTGTTCCCCAGTCAGTGTGCATACCCTTTGTCAAGATGGGGACAAACCCCTTCGGTGAGACTAGAGGTGACCCAACCAGTTATTTCTAGTCCTTCCTGGAGAACAGTAATGAAGATAAAGTTCTGAGAACCCAGACTGTGGCTTGTAGGGCACTGATGTACCAGGGGCAGTCATACATGAACTATTTCACAGCTCCTCACAACAGAACTCCTGTCCCCTTGCAGCCTTATTGAACTACTCAGTCTCCTCTATTCGTGCCATATCCCATTAAAGTGGCTTCTGCAATGGCTCTCGCCCCTTACAGCTCTTCCCCCTGCTGGTGAATAACTAGTCCTGGCTTTATCATTTCCTTTAACTTGTGTCCCAGCCTCTTCCTTCTTTAATTGGCCATCAGAATTCTTCTGTTGTCTCCTAGAGAATCTCTTAGCTCTAGTATCATAAAGAGAACCCTTTGGTTTTAAGTAAAATTTAACAACTCTTCTGTCTCTTGGTCCCTATCATTCTCTCTCTTCTTACAAATACTTTAATGAGATAAGAGCTTTTTATTTTTTAGATTCTGGGGCCAAATAGATAAGTCATCATGGACAGTGGTACTAGTAAATATTAATTATATTTTTTAGCACTCAGGAGTAACTCATTGATACAGGCTCAGGCATTGATTTCCATTAGAGACCTATTGCTGTGTCTTGTGTAAAGTTCTAGTGTAATTTCTTCAGGGAGGGGGTGTGAGGGCCCTTTCTCAGGGAGACTTGCAGAAGCTGCTGCCTGATTTGATAATGGATGATTTGCCAGTTCCTGAAAACATCTGACTAGGGGCCCAAAGTCAGCTCATTATTTTCCTTCTTGCAAGACTTGGGTTCAAGCGCTATGTCTGCTAGAACTAAACAGGAAAGACATTTAAGGGACTATTTCTGGGGAAGTGCAAGGGAAAGTAGATTTTCTGTGTCAGTTTGACCCATATTCATTCCACACAGTTTCATTTGACTTTGATTTAGAACAAAAGGATAAGCCTTATTTTAAATCCTACATTAACCTTTAAATCATGTTTTATTAAAGTTTAGGATGACATGGTGTAGAGATGACTAATAGAGAAGTTCAGGTTATGGTTTTTTTTCTCTAGCTCCTGTGACTTTGGGTCATATATTTAACCTTAAAAGGCTACACTTTCTGGTTTATAAAATGAGAGGATGAGTCCTAAGTGTGCACTAGTTAGGTTTCTGTTCTGGTGATAAATGACATGACCAGAAGCATTGGGAAGGAAAAGGTTTGTTTGGTTTTCTCATCCCCATCACAGTCCATCACTGAAGGAAATTAGGGTAGGAACTGAAGGCAGGAACCTGGAGGGAGGGGCTGATTCAGAGGCCGTGGAGGAGTGCTGCTTACTGGCTTGCTCTCTGTGATTTGCTCAGCCTTCCTTCTTATACTACTCAGGTCCGTCTGCCCGGGGTGAACCTGTGTCTTCAGTGTCTGAGATTCTCTCTTCCATTGCTTGGATTCTGTTGGTGAAGTTTGCCTCTGAGGTTCCTGTTGGAGTTCCTAAATTTTTCATTTCCAGACTTCCCTCAATTTGGATGTTCTTTATTGATTCTGTTTCTACCTTCATGTCTTGAACTGTTTTATTCATTTCCTTCCACTGTTTGCTTGTGTTTTCGTAGATTGCTTTCAGGGATTTATGCATTTACTCTTTAAGGACCTCTGTTTTACTCACAAATGCTTTAAAGTTTTTGTCTTGTCTTTCAGCTGTGTTGTGATACTCAAGACCTGCTTTCAGTAGGCTGGGCCCTTTCATATTAATCATTAATCAAGAAAATGCTCCTCAGACTTGCCTACAGGCCAGTCTGATATAGGCACTTTCCTAATTGATGCCACCTCTTTTCAGAAGACTCTGGATTGTGCTTTTTTATACAATGCAGGACCACCTGCCCATTAATGGCCCATCCACAATGGGTTGGACCCTCCCATATCAATCATTGACTAACAAAATGTCACACCAGGCTCCAGGACAATCTGATGTAGGCATTTTCTTAATTGACATTCTCTCTTCCCAGATGACTCTAGTTTGTGTCAAGTTGACAACAAACAACAAAAAAGCTAACTAACTAACTAGGTCAAGGGACATAAAGTAGGTTTCAATGGAAGTCCATTGTCAAAGCTAGTGTTTTGTGGTAAAAGTTCTGCAACTGAGCTATGATCAGCTAGTGATGTCTGCATGGGCACAGGGTGGAGGAAAAGTAGCACAGAAGCCAGGACTTTTCTGTTGTTTTTTCATGATCTTTAAGAAGTTCTTCTAGAGGATGCACAAGGCCACTCCAGCCGGAGAAACAGGCAGGCTAACTGCAGGTCTTCACTTCTTCCGTTGCTCCAAATCCAACATACCAGTCTTATCTTCAGCCATGTAGAAGGCCACCTGTGGCAGCCTCCCTTACCCTCTGTCCCTGTCTCCAGTGGATCACACAGATGTTCCCCTCTAATGCCCCCATTGCTTTATCCTAGCCCACAATTCCAACAGGCTTTCTCTGGGAACCCAGCAGCCAAACCTGACAGAGAAACAAATCATAGACAGGTGAGCTTCAGCTTCTCCCTCCTCTCCTTCATATCCAACCCCCAGTCTCACTACCAGTTCTGTAGCAGACTACCTGTTGTTATATGTCTCCTTGTTCTCTGGGAACTAAGCAAATCTTGGAGGAAAGCCCTGCTTTCCTCCTCCTGAGGACTCCCTTAGGCCCTCCCTCCTAGCCCATCCCCATTCCTAAGTGCCAGCTCCCAATACAATACATAGGAACACATTTTACCCAGATCCTCCAGGGGTCCCACCTATCAAGACCCCAGAAGGATTTCCTACTAGGCAACACACAGCCACATACTTTTCTAAGAACCAGAGAGAGCAGGAGAAACCAAGGAACAAAATATTCAACAAAGACGAGATCAGATATCAGCACCCAGAAGTACAATCTTCCCAAACCCAAATTGTTCATGTAGATGGCTACATACAAGAGTAAAAACACAATCAAAACAGCTAAGACAATATGTCTCCACCTGAACCTAGCAGTCCTACCAAAGTATGTCTTGAGTGATACAACATAGCTGAAAGACAAAACAAGAACTTTAAAAGCATTTGTGAATAAGCTAGAGGTCCATAAAGAGCAAATGAATAAATCTCTTAAAGAAATCTATGAAATACAAAAAAAAAAGAAAGGTGGAAGGAAATGAATAAAACAGTTCAAGACATGAAGGTGGAAATAGAATCAATAAAGAACACCCAAATTGAGGGAAATATGGAAATGAAAAATTTAGGAACTCCAACAGGAACCTCAGAGGCAAGCCTCACCAACAGAATCCAAGAGATGGAAGAGAATCTCAGGCACTGAAGACACAATAGAAGAAACAGATATCTTGGTCAAAGAAAATGCTAAATCTAAACAAATCCAGGAAATCTGGGACACAATAAAAAGACCAAATCTAAGAATAATAGGAATACAGGAAGGAGAAGAAACCTGGGTCAAAGGAACATAAAATATTTTCAACAAAACCATAGAAGAAATTTTCCCTAACCTAAAGAAGGAAGTGCCTATCAATGTGCAAGAAGCAGGCAGAACACAAAATAGACTAGGTCAGAAAAGAAATTCCCCTTGGCACATAAGAATCAAAACACTAAACATACAGAACAAAGAAAGAATACTGAAAGCTGCAAGGGGAAAAAAGACTAAGAAACAAATAAAGGCAGACCTATTAGAATAACACGTGCACCTGACTTCTCAATGGATACTAAAAGCTAGAAGGGTCTGGACTGATGTGCTGTAGACCCTAAGAGATCACAAGTGCCAGCCCAGACTACTCTACCCAACAAAACCTTCAATTACCATACATGGAGTAAAGAAGACATTCCATGATAAAACCAAATTTAAGCAATATCTATCTACAAATCTAGGGCTACAGAAGGAGCTAGAAGGAAAGCTCCAACCAAAAGAGGTTAAGCTCATCCAAGAAAATACAAGGAATAAATAATCCCAGACAAACAAATCAAGAGGGAAACATACACACACACCACCACTACCACTACCACCACCACCAACAACAACAGCAACAAAATAAGAAGAATCAAAAAACTGTGCTCATTGATATCTCTCAGCTTTGAGGTTCTTAATTCAGACACAAACTGACAGGATTAATTGTGAAGCAGGATCCATCCTGTTGTTGCATCTAAGAAACACAACATCAAGGATAGATGTCTACTGCACAGTAAAGGATGGAAAAACATATTCCAAGCAAACGGACCTAAGAAACAGGCTGGTGTAGCTATTTTAGTATCTGACAAAATAGACTTCAAACCAAAATGAATCAGAAGAGATAGGGAAGGATACTACAAACTCATCAAAGGAAAAATCCACCAGGAGGACATTGCAATTCTTAACATCTATGCACAAGGACACCCATGTTCATAAAAAACAAAACAAAACAAAACAAACAAAAACAAAAAAACTACCAAGGCTTAAACCACATATTGACTCTCAAAATGGAAAGTGGGAGACTTCAATACCCTATCCTCACCAGCAGACAGGTTATATGGACAAAAACTAAATAGAGAAATTTTGGGGCCTATTGATATTATAAACCAAATGGACCTAACAGATATTTACAGAACATTTCACCTGAACAGATAAAAAGATACCTTCTTCTCAGCACCTCATGGAACTTTGTCCAAAACTGACCACATACTCAGACACAAAGCAAATCTCAACAGATACATGGAAATTGAAATAACTTCCTACATCTTATCTGACCACTGTAAATTAAAATTGGATATCAGCAACAGATACAACAGAAAGCTTATGAACTCATGGAAACAGAACAACTCACTACTGAATGAAAAAAATGGATCAAGACAGAAGTTAAAGAAATTAAAGACTTTCTAGAATTGAATGAAAATGAACAACATATCCAAACACTTGGGGCATCACAAAGGCAGTTCTAAGAGGCAAGTTCATAGCACTAAGTGCCTACATAAAAAAGTTGGAGAGATCTCATATTGCCAACTTAACAGTATACCTGAAAGTTCTAGAACAAGAAAGAAGAAATCACATCCAAAAGGAGCAGACAGCAAGACATATTCAAACCCAGGCCTGAAATCAATAAAATAGAAACAACAACAATACAAAGAACCGATGAAACAAAAGTTGTTTTTTTGAGAAAATCCATAAGGTTGACAAATCTTTTTCTAAATTAATTAAAAGGCAGAGAAAGGATATCCAAATTAACAAAGTTAGAAATGAAAAGGGGGAAAAGGAAAACAGATATCAAGGGAATCTAGAGAATTAAAAGGGCATACTTTAGAAACCTGCACTCCACCAAATTGGAAAATCTAAAAGAATGGATAATTTTCCCATACATACCACTTACCAGAGTTAAATCAATATCAGATAAGCAATTTAAACAGACCTATAAACCCTAGTGAAATAGAAACAGTCATTAAAAATCTCCTAACCGAAAAAGCCCAGGGCCAGGTGGATTTAGCATAGAATTCTATCAGGCTTTCAAAGAAGAGCTAATACCAATACTCCTCAAATTATTCCACAAAATAGAAACAGAAGCAACATTGCCCAATTCATTCTATGAGACCACAGTTACTCTGATACCCAAACCACATAAAGACTCAACAAAGAAAGAGAAAAATTACAGACCAATTTCCCCTATGAACATTGATACAAAAATTCTCAATAAAATACTTGCAAACTGAATAGAGAAACACATAAAAATATCATCCACCATGATCAAGTAGGCTTCATCCCAGAGATGCATGTATGGATCAACATATGTAAATCAATAAATGTAATCTACCATATGAACAAGCTGAAAGAAAAACACCACATGATCATTTCATTAGATGCAGAAAAAGCCTTTGACAAAATCCAACACCCCTTCATGATAAAAGTCCTGGAGTGATTAGGGATATAGGGAACATACCTCAACAAAATAAAGGCAGTTTATAGTCAACATCAACTTAAATGGAAAGCAAGTGAAAGCAATTCCACTAAAATAAGGAACAAGACAAGGTTGTCCACCCTCTCTATACCTATTCAATATAATACTTGAAGTCTTAGCCAGAGTTATAAGACAATTAAAGAAGATCAAGGGGATACAAATTGGAAAGGAAGAAGTCATAGTATGATTATTTGCAGACGATACGATAGTATACATAAGGGACCTTAAGAACTCCACTGGGAAACTCCTATGGCTGGTAAACACCTTTAGCAAAGTAGATGAAAACAAAATTAACTGACAAAAATCTAGTCCTCCCGCGTACAAATGACAAATGGACTGAGAAAGAAATCAGGGAAACAACACCTTTCACAATAGCCTCTAATAATACAAAATATTTTGGAGTAACTCTAACCAAGCAAGGGAAAGACTTTTATGAGAAGAACTTAAGACACTGAAGAAAGAAACTGGAGCTATCAGAAAATGGAAAGATCTCCCATGCTCATGGATTGGTAGGATCAACATAGTAAAAATGGCCGTTCTGCCAAAAACAATCTGCAGATTCAAAGCAATCTCCAGTAAAATTCAAACACAATTCTTCACAGATCTTGAAAAGGCAATTCTCAGCTTCATATGAAAACACACATGCACAACCCCCCCCACACACACCAAAACAAAAACAAAAACAAAACAAAACAAAACAAAACAAAACAGAAACCAAACAAACAAACAAAACCAGGAAACTAAAACAATCCTGAATAATAAAAGAACTGCTGGAGATATCACAGTCCCCCATTTCAAGTTGTACTACAGAGCTATAATAATAATAAAAAAATCATGATACTGGCACAAAAACAGACATGTTGATCAATGAAATCAAGTTGAACACCTGATTTTTGATAAAGAAGACAGAAATATACAATTGAAAAAAGAAAGCATCTTCAATAAATGGTGCTGGTCAAACTAGATGGCTGCATGTAGAAAAATCCAAATGTATCTACTTATCACCCTGCATAAAATTCAACTCCAAATGGATCTGAGACTTCAATATAAGGCCAGGTGTACTGAACCTGATAGAAGGGAAAGTGAGAAACTCATTGGCACAGGAGACAACTTTCTGTACAGAACACCATTAACACAGACACTAAGATCAACAATTAATAAATGGGACCTCATGAAAATGAGAAGCTTCTTCTTGACAAAGGACACCATCATTTGGACAAAACAGCAATCTATAGAATGGGGAAGGATTTTACCAACTCCACATCCAATAGAGGACTAATATATAAAATATATAAAGAACTCAAGAAACTAGATATCAAGAAAAAATAATCCAAATTAATAATGGGGTACAGATCTGAACAGAGAATTCTCAATAGAGGAAACTCAAATGGCTGAGGAACACTTAAAGAAATGTTCAACATCCTTAGCCATTAGGGAAATGCAAATCAGAACTACTCAGATTCAATCATACACCTGTCAAAATGGCTAAGATCAATAACACAAGGGACAGCTCATGCTGGAGAGGATGTGAAGCAAGGGGAACACTCCTCCATTGCTTGTGCACACTTGTATAGCCACTATAGAAATCATTGTGGTGGCTCCTCAGAAAATGGGAACTGATTTACCTCAAGATCCAGCTATACCACTCTTGGCATATACCCTAAGGTCACTTCATCCTACCACAGAGACACTTGCTCAACTATGTTCACTGCTGCTTTATTCATAATAGCCAGAATTTGGAAATGAATGCCATGTCCCTCAACTGAAGAATGGATAAAGTGTGGTACATTTACACAATAGATTATTATCCAGCAATTTAAAAAATGAAATCATGAAATTCACAGGTAAATGGATAGAACTAGAAAAAAAAAATCGTGAGTGAGGTATCCCAAACCCAGAAAGACAAATATGGTATGTATTCACTTGTAAGTGTTAGCCATTAAGTAAATGATAGCCAAGCTACAATCCATAGACCCAGAGAGGTTAGGTACTGTGTAAGGGACCAGAGTGTGAGTGTGTCCGATAGACCTCCTAGGTAAGGGAGATTGTATGGTGATATTTTCTTTTGTACCAAAATGTTAATAAAGTTGCCTAGGGGGTCAGAGCTATTAGCAAGCCATAGCCAGAGTCTGGCGCACAAGTAGTGACGAGGCAGTCAGGTGGTTGGGTTTACGACCAATGAGAAAGGAGCACAGAAGTCTATTTAAAGACAACCCACAGGAAATACCTCCCTTTTTCTCGGAGAGGTTGCTTCAGCAAAAGAGGCTAGCCAGCGGCAAGCGGGTAAAGCTCTTAGCTCTGACCTCTTGGGTTTTTCTCCTTACCTTGGCCTTGTGTTTCTTCTTAAATACGTCTACATCTGGCGCCCAACGTGACAGTAATCCATTGACAGCGGGTCCGGTTTCCCGCCTGGGCGGCCGGCTCCCTAGCCCGGGCCCAGGCCCGACTGACGGTAGGCCCAAGCGCTTAGCAGTGCTGAAAACAACACAGGCCTGCCCTCCCAGGATTTCTCTCCTTCTCTCTCTTCCTCCCTTTGCTCTCTGACTTTCTGCTTTGGTTTGGGGTTCCATCTGTCTTCTTGCCTTGGTTCTGGACTCCTTCCATTTTTTTTGCCCTGGTTCTGGGATCCTTCCCCCTTCTTGGTCTGGTTCTGAGACCCTTCCCCCTTCTTACTTTGGTTTTGGTCCTTCGCCTCAACGTGCAGTCTTTCCCGTGGGTCGGAGAGCTGCTGCTTGAGGGTTGGCTTCTGTTCCGGCTCGGCGGGCCTCTGCCTTCTCTTCGGTCTGCAGGCTGCCAGGGGAGTCTGCGTGGCCCTGGGCTTGGCGGGAAACGCCTGATCCGGTTCTGCCTGCAGAGCCATCGCTGTGGGCTGTCCTCCTCCCCCTAGCGGTGGATCGTCGGTAGTACACTTGGCAACAGCAGGACTGTTCTCTCTTCAGGTCCCTCTTCGGTGCCTTTGCTTCCTCTACCAAAGTCTCCCTTTCGTTGGGGAAACTGTTCGTTTTCTGTTTCTCTCTCTTTCTCTTTCTTTCTTTCTTTCTTTCTCTCTCTCTCTCTCTCTCTCTCTCTCTCTCTCTCTCTCTCTCTCCCTCCCTCCCTCCCTCCCTCCCTCCCTCTCTCCCTCCACACCTTGGACAGCGGGTGGCTGTTTTGAAATTCCCTCGGATTTCTACTGTTCTAAGAAGACTTGGTAAGTCAATTACCATATCAAATATTTTAAAGGGAACTATTTAAAAGAAAATTTTTTCCACATTAAAAAAAAATGGGTTTTCTGTGTGCATTGGAAGAAAATTGGGCTTTGTTTGCAAATTTAGGCAATGTGACAATGGAACAACTGTATGGGATGATTAATATTGATCGAATTATGCAATTTATTACTATGTTTATACTCATTTTACTATTTAAAAAGATAGTCAATTTAAGTGCCAGGATGACAGTTTTAGAAATTAACAGTGAAGTTGTTCCAAGATTGGATCATACAGTTACAGAAAGAAAGCCTATTTTTACACAGTCACCCTTAATTTGTCCAGTAACCGTACAACAGATGCCTGATCAAATGACTACACAAAATATTTGGGCTCCAATTGACATGATGGATTTATGAAGGTTTAAGGAGGCAATAGGATCTTATGGCATGCATTCCCCATATATAAAGCAAATGTTAAACTCTTGGTCGACATATAATAGGATTACACCACAGGACTGGCGGGAGCTGCCACAGGCTGTTCTAGAGCCAAGTCAGAAATTTCAGTGGCACATTTACTTTAAGGACGAAGCTAAAAACATAGAAAAACAGTGGAGGGATAAAGGAATACAAGTCTGCCAGGATCAGCTTATTGGAGAAGGCCAATATGCTTCAGTACAAACACAATGTCTATATGATATCCAAACCTTAATTCTGTGTCGAATGGCAGCCTTGAATGCATGGGACAGAGTTGAGGAACCAGGAAAAAAAGCTGAGTCATTTACAAAAGTTACACAAGGCCCAAAAGAATCTTTCACAGATTTTTTACAAAGACTGGCTTCAGCAGTAAAGAGAACAGTCCCCGATTCAGAAGCTAGTCGGATAATAATTGAATCTTTGGCCTTTGAGAACGCGAATGCAGCATGCAAAAGAATAATCAGGCCGTTAAAGGCAAGATCTGCACCCTTGGAAGACTGGATTAGAGACACAGTTAATGTGGAGGCTCATGACCATGATGATATGTGGGTAGGAGAAGCAATTTCAAAAGGTTTGAGGAATGTTAGATGTTTTGGATGTGGTAAGCAAGGACATTTGAAAAGGGACTGTAAACAGGTCATTCCTAGGAACAATGTTTCTTCAAGGAACAATGGCAACAGAATGCCCCTTCCTTCTGGAGTATGCAGAAGGTGTGGTAAGGGAAAACACTGGACCAATGAATGTAGATCAACAAGGGACAGACAAGGTAATCCATTGCCTCAGTCTTCGGGAAACTCCCAGAGGGGCCTCATGCAGGCCCCGATAGCAAATCCAGTTCAGGCCTTTCCTGCAGTTGTAGAGGAAACCCCTGCTCAGAGCGATTAAATAACCAAATGCCTATCGAAATAAATCATGCTGGTCAGGATGATGAGACAGAGAGAATAGAAAATTCAGGAAAAAGCATAAAGAAAATTTTTTGGCAAACTTCTATTAATGAACAAAGACCAAAATTAACGGTAAAAATTAATGGTGTTTTGTTGTCTGGTCTGGTAGACACAGGTGCGGACGTTACCATAATTGCACCAGAATTTTGGCATTCAACTTGGCCTCTTCAGGAGGTAAATATTCAATTGTTAGGAATTGGGACATTATCTCGAGTAAAACAGAGTGCAAGATGGCTTGAATGTATAGGTCCAGAAGGACAGAGAGGTAAATTAAAGCCATATGTGGCTAACATAGCTATGAACCTGTGGGGTCGAGACCTGTTGCAACAATGGAATACTCAGATTAACATCCCTCCAGTCTCAGAAACAAATCAAAAACTAGCACATGTTTCTGAGAGAAATATTAGAAGGCATTATTCTGAGTGGTCACCAGCCATCCATATTATACAAGAACAGGACACAACAACTGATGATCTCCCAAAGATGCCAACAGCTCTACCTTTAAAATGGTTAACAGACAAGCCTGTATGGGTTCAGCAATGGCCTTTAACAACAGAGAAACTCCAGGCTTTAGAAGAGCTAGTAGAAGAGCAGTTAAATGCTCAGCATATTGAAGAATCAACCAGCCCTTGGAATTCTCCTGTATTTGTTATTAAAAAGAAATCTGGTAAATGGAGAATGGTAACAGACCTTAGAGCAATTAACAAAGTAATTCAGCCAATGGGCTCTCTACAATCTGGAATTCCTTTGCCTACTCTGTTACCAAAAGGATGGCCTCTCATAGTTATTGATTTAAAAGACTGTTTCTTTTCAATACCCTTACAAGAAAAAGACAGAGAAAGATTTGCTTTCACAGTGCCTACTTATAATAATTCTCAACCGGTTAAAAGATTTCAATGGAGGGTCCTATCACAGGGAATGTTGAATAGCCCAACTCTGTGCCAAAATTTTGTACAACAGCCATTAGAAGTGATACGTAAAAAATTTCCTAAATCTATAATTTATCATTATATGGATGATATTTTACTAGCAGACTCAAATGCAGATACTTTAGAAAAAATGTTTGAAGAAGTAAAGAAAATTTTGCCTTGCTGGGGATTACAAATTGCTCCTGAAAAGATTCAAAGAGGAAATTCTATTAATTATTTAGGATATAAAATAGAGCTACAAAAAATTAGACCTCAAAAGGTGCAAATTAGGAGAGATAGACTACAAACTCTTAATGACTTTCAAAGATTATTTGGAGACATTTCTCATCTACGAACTAGTGTTGGGGTAAAAAATGATGAACTGAATAATTTGTTCAAAACCTTAGAAGGTGACAAGGACTTAAATAGTCCAAGAGAATTATCACCTGAAGCTGAGAAAGAATTGGCCTTGGTAGAAAAGAAAGTACATGAAGGACACGTGGATCGTATTGATCCAAAGCTAGATTGCATTTTGGTTATTTTACCTTCTAGGCATTCTCCTACTGGAATATTAATGCAGAGGGAAGATATTATATTGGAATGGATATTTTTACCAAATAAACCAAATAAAAAATTAAAAACTTATGTGGAAAAGATCTCTGACTTGATTTGGAAAGGAAAATTGAGACTTCGTCAATTAGCAGGAATAGACCCAGCAGAAATTGTCGTACCTTTAACTAAGGAGGACATTGAAAAATTATGGACAGAAAGTGAACCTTGGCAAAGAGTCTGCAGTGATTTTTTGGGAGAAATTAACAGCAAATATCCCAAAAGTGATAGAATTGATCTTATAAAGAGAGTTGATTGGATCTTGCCTCGAATTGTACGTGAAAAACCCATATCTGGAGTTCGTACATTTTATACAGATGCCAACAAACAGGGAAAAGCAGGTTACAAATCCGAAAATTTAAGTAAAGTGGTTCAAAGTCCTTATAATTCAGTTCAAAAATCAGAATTGTATGCTATTCTGTTGGTATTAATGGATTTTTCAGAACCTCTCAACATAGTAACTGACTCTCAGTATGCTGAAAGAGTGGTATTACATATTGAGACTGCTGAATTTATCCCTGATGCTTCAGAATTAACTTCACTATTTATTTAATTACAAGATACCATCAGGAAAAGGAGTCATCCTTTATATATAACTCACATTCGATCTCATACTGGTCTGCCAGGCCCTCTAGCACAAGGTAATGATGAGATTGATAAATTATTGATAGGAAATGTGCTGGAGGCCTCAGAATTCCATAAAAAACATCATGTCAATAGTAAAGGTTTAAAAAAGGATTTTTCCATAACCTGGCAACAAGCCAAAGAAATAGTAAAGAAATGTCCTACTTGTTCCTTTTACAATCAGACACCATTACCAGCAGGATGTAACCCAAAGGGTACTCAGAAGAATGAAATCTGGCAGATGGATGTGTTTCACTTTGCAGAATTTGGAAAATTGAAATATGTACACCACACAATCGATACTTATTCAGGATTTCAATGGGCAACTGCCTTGAGTTCTGAAAAAGCTGATTCTGTAATCACTCATTTATTAGAAGTTATGGCTATCATGGGTATACCTGCACAAATCAAAACTGACAATGCTCCATCATATGTCTCTGTTAAAATGAAGCAGTTTTTTGCTTATTACGATATAAAGCATATTACAGGTATACCACATAATCCTACAGGTCAAGCAGTTATAGAAAGATCAAACAGAACTCTAAAGGATATGCTAAATAAACAG